>PHNY01093442.1:315-48368 GCA_003724115.2 Anethum foeniculum
ATAACCATTTATCCCGTATGAAACGTATATTCAAAATAAGTTATAGATACGTGATAAACGAATACATCGTCAGCTACAAAATGACTTGATTAAGCACATCTCGCAGTTCCATAAAAATATGTAATAATTTTTTTTATATTGTAATATTTTAAATTTAATGTTTTCTCATGTGATGTTTTTGATTTAATATTTTAATTAGTTTAATGTATTTTAATTACAGAATATGTCTTTTTTTAATATTAGTGTTTTGAATTATTACAATTTAAATATTATTAAATTAAATTATAATTACATTATAAGATATTACTTAGCTTAAAATATAATATAATATGAGTAAAAAGGGCCCTACAAAATGTGGCTAGCGGGCACTTGGGTTAAAGAAGGTTTACCACTTTATTTTGAACCCCGGTTTCTTCCACGCGGTCTAACAGTTTTGACAAAAATAAAGAAAGTGGTCATGCAGCACTGGAAGTGCTTTTAAAATACGTTTACTAAATCGATAAAATTATAGTCTAGTGGACGAAGATCCATGTCTTGTTTTTAATATAGAGATTTCAATTTCTCCCGCAATGAGCATGGGTGTTTATGGGTTGCTCAGCTCGATCAAATCAAACCTAAGCCATTGAAACTGAACCTAATTTATTGGTTTTATCGATTGGGTTGAAAAAATATTCTAACCGATTCAAATAGGTTAGGCCTTTTAAGAAGTCGGGTTTGAAATGATCGATCTAAATACATATTCATATTTATTTATTTTTATCAAGACCTAATTTTTAATATGTCGATATATATCCGGATATGTTAGTATCATGAATCAGATATCCGATTCGTTTATACTTTCCTTAAAATAAAAAGATTTAATTTAATATAAATCCTGCTTAATATTGAATAATTTCATAATATCTTAATGAAAAACGAAGTAACTAAATAATATTATCTAAAGTTTAAAATGCAAACTTTAAGATAATATTTATAGTTTCAACATGAATACGGATTGAAGTATTTTTAAATAAAAATGAAAAAAGAAATAATTATATTTCAAAGACCGGATGTTAACGTCAAACTTCAGAAGGACGAGGATGAAATCAGGTCTCATGACTAGTTAAACACACCTTCAGAAATAAATCACAAAAAAATAAACAAACAATATCAAATATTTTTTATAATATATACTATATAATATAATTATAGAAATATTGCGTAATATTAATATAAATATATTATAATGGATAGGATCATTAACAGACCGGATTGTCCCAAATCTATATTTGCTCTATTTATTAACAATTTTTTTTATCATATCAAATTTAAAATTATAATTTTTTTTTGCTTAATCTGTGTCCATTAAAAAGGACTAATATATCGGATTTTTAATCCATTGACAAACCTAAAATGGGTTGGGTATGAGTTTTATGTTTTTACGGCCAACCCAACGCGATTTAAGTTACAAATCTGTTTGATAATTTATAATATTACATATAATTATACATTATACTTTCATTTACAATTTACAATTATATTTTGTGTGTATACATTTGATTTATGACATAATTTACGTTACTAATTATAATATTAATAAAAATTAATTATCAGTACTAAAATCGTAAGTTAAATATATCCTAGTTTTACTTACATTTTTCAAAATGAGCGATATGATGTTGTATTTAAACTTATATTACCAAACTATTTAACCTTGAGGTGACTATCATTTAGTTTAGGCGATTTTTAGGATAATACCAAACCAAATCAACTTTTTTGAATTCTTAAATCTGAAATCAAAACCAAAACTAACCCGTTATATAGAAAACCTAAACCGAATCGATTCGTTTAAAACTTTTCGGTTCGGTTTCGGTTTAGACGTACGTTAACATATACAATAAAGTTAACATTAATATTAAACTTCAATTTTAAAAATTAACACGATTGAAAGTCTCGAACCATATTACCAATCAATAATTTTTATTTTAATCTTTTTTAAGGATATAAAAAATATCTGAAATTGGGAAAAAATGAAAGCAAAAGTACGACTCTCATACTTTTATTGAACGAAAAAAAATAGATACATATTTTATAGATTAAATATTAAATTAAAAGTACATTATTGACACAGACATATTAGTGTTTTGATGTAAATATTTGATTCGAGTATTTAGGTCGGTTTTGAGGTAAAAATCGAATTTGAACCAACAAATTTTGATATTTCAAATATCAAACCGTTACCAAACCAAACTGGTTAATAGACTGTAAAATTTGATTTGGACGGTTTGGATTGACTGATTTTAGTCGGTTTGGAGAGTTCTTACTCAGACCTAATTTTATCCATTAAAACCAAACCCATCCTAAACCGATGTATGATAACTAAGGTTTGTGTAAAAAATTATTTTTTTCAAGTCGGATTATAAAAAATAATCATGCAACCCGACTCATAAACGTCCATAATATTTACTGAACGTTCCTTGCTTGCAAAACCCAAAAAGTACTTTATATATATTGAGTCGTGTTGCAAAACAACATCCACAACATCACCTTGCCACCACCGCCGGAGCCGCCTACGACCGATGGTGGCCTCCACCAGTTCCTCCTCACACCTGTAAACCCCATCTCCCTCTTTTACTTTTATACACACTGAGACACAACCACAACAAAACAGTAGAAACCCAATTAAGCCCCCCTCCTTTTATTCAATACACAATTTATTTCTTAATTAAAGTAATCCGGATTTAGGTTTAGAGTAGGATGTTTTACGGAAGAGAAAGCGAAACGGATGAGGATAAAGACAGGCGAATGTGCTAATTCTCATGAGATGTATCACTCTGCGATTGCGTCTAGACTCGCTTTTGATGTATCCGATCGGTGTTATTTTTTAATTTAATTGCTTGTTTAGATGATTAATACTTGTTATAGTTATTACAGTTAGTAGTTTAATTGATTTGGTGGTTATACTAAATTTAATGTGTAATCACATCAATTTGTGTTTTAATTTTGGTGTAATCAGCAGCTACTGAATGTCGTGATACTACATGTCTGTTTTTTCAAAATGCATCCGGGAAACGTACAAGAGAGGGTTGTAGATCGAGTTATGGATAATTAGGGGGTGAAAATAAAGTTTTATGGTGGCCGGAATTTAGTCGGACCAACGCCAAATGACGACTTTTGGCTGTAGCTATGGTGATGCAGGTGAAGTTGGTTATGGGGTTGTATATTTTTAATTATTGCCTTGATTGAAGGCTTGTACCATTTATGGGAGGCTTTTCGGTAGCATATATTTTGGCCTTTTATAGGCAAGCATGTGCCATTTTGTTGGCTTGTGTATTTTAATTAGACTGTCTTATATATTAATTCATTTCTTGTACGTCTAACTAAAGATATTTTTTGGTTAGATCTTATATTATTTATTTATTTATTTTTCTTTTAACAAATTATTATATGTACATTCGTTTTCTTATAACAAATTATTTAAGGACATAATTGTATTATTTTTAATATGTTATCCTTATTTCTTTTGTTCTTATTTTCAGGATGATTGGAAAAGTTTAATGGGTATTCTCTTTTCAGGTTTTAGAGCACAATGAGCTAGTTAGGGACCTCAAAGTAAAAGATAATCTAGCTACAATTTTGATGACATTAGCGATTTCTTACAATTATATTGGAAGACACTAGTTTTATTAGTTTTGTACATGATGTATCTTTAGAGGGCGCCCTTTTTCCTACATTAGTTTTTTTTCCACAGTGTTTTACTTTTGCGATGTTTTAATAAGGCCTTTTCGTGGGTTATCTTTAAATTTCGGGGGACATCATTACATGACTTTCGGGTAGATGATAAGTTTTATGGAACGGAATAAATATTTTCTTTTACGATATTGTATATCAGTACAATTTAATTTACGAGAATGTATTTCTTCGAAAAAAAAGATATGAATTGTGATCATATTAACATAAGTAGTATAATATTAGTTATAAGTATAATGGTACGTGTATATTAAATATTTCATATTGAAATTATGTTTTAAAGTTGTAAATTGTGTGTCTTTCCAAATAATTTAATGATGATTTTATAATTATAAGTTTATAGCAAATTATTATAGTTGTTAAAAATGTGAAATAATACATAATAAAATGTCAAAACTTTATTGTCGTGACAAAAAAAAATAAAATCTTTATTGTAAATTTTAATTGTCAAAAATATAAATTTGTACATCTTGCCAAAAAATTCGAATCAAATTTTATTATTTACTCAGATTCGCATCCGACCCGACTCTAAACCATGCTAAACTCTAGGTAATATATAAACCACAATCTCCACTTGACAAACACCATCTTCAAAATCAAAACAGAACATCATCTCTATATTCACCCCCAAAATAATCCCTAATTTAAAACCCCTCTTTTTCAAAACCCTAGAAATTTTCAAACCCTTTAATTCAATTAACCCCAATTGCTCTCGACATGGCGGCTCGAGAGCAAGCTCTCTCGCTCCTCGCCGCTGCGAACAACCACGGCGATTTAGCAGTGAAGCTCTCCTCGTTAAAACAAGCTAAAGACATTTTGGTCTCAATTGAACCCGGTTTAGCTGCTGACTTGTTTCCTTTTCTAGTCGAACTTTTCTCCTCTCCTGAATCTCTCGTTCGTAAAGCGGTTATCGAGTACGTGTCGATTTTCGGCTTTTGTTTCGTCGTTTTTCGGTTAATTTTCGCTGATTATATTGTTTTTGTACTTGATTATTGTGTGTGTATGTGTTTATAGTGAAAATTTGATGTATTAATATTTGTTTTGTTAGTAATTGTGCTATTTATCGGTTTAATTGTGGTGTATGTAATTCGGTTAGTTACGTTTCGAGGCATTTTAGTTGATTGAATTATAATTGAATTGTGAGTAGGAAATTAGGGTAAATAGTTAGGATTTTACAAACTTGTGCGATGCATAGGCGGATGTGAGTGTTTTTGTGTAGATTGTTATGCTGCATTTTGATGGACAGGTTTAAGATATTTTTGTTCTTGACTAGGAGAACAGAACATAATAAAAGGTGTGTTGCAAGAGTGCCTGCCTGATTGCTAGACTGACCGCTTTTTTTATTATATACACACAGGGGCTTTAGATATAACGGTGTTAGCTTTTAGGTGTTTGCTTATAGATAGCTTGTGCCAATAATTTGTACAATTTTATTTTCTTTCATCTCCCGTGAGTAGGGACAGATCCGTTGAACACAGGTCAAACAGTTGCAAATTAACAGTTTTACCAAAAGGTCGCTAATCATTTCATCTTTGGCAAATTGAAATTTGAAGATTATATTGTATTATTGGAAATACATCAAAAACCTGAAGGGAGGAGTTAAACTTAGGTGGCTCAAGGGATATTGCAATGACCAATCCATGGAGACAACTGTAATTAGTTAATGGGTAGTTTTATATATGTTAAAATTTTGAAGTCGGTGGGGGTAGTTACCCCCATTTCCACCACCTTTGATCAGTCCCTTCTCTTGAGCTAATTTGATCGTTGCAAGTACATATAATTCACTCCTTGTTATCTGAATTTCGTTTACAAGCTTTTAATTATATTTATTGTTGTCTTATGGGTTGGTAGGGCTACTGAAGAGATTGGATTGAAAGCTAAGGAACATTTTTCAATATTAATGCCAATATTATTGACAGCATTGAGAGATAATGACTCCACCGTAGCAACAAAATCTATCACTTCTGGTGCAAATATATTTGGCAGTGTGTTATATGACTTATCATTGCAGGTAATTTTCCTATCTTTTGTGCAAGAGTTTTTATATGTCTGTCCAAAGGTATTACCTTAAATTTCTTTATTCAAGTTTGGAGCAGTTCTGAATTTTTCTTATATGGCTTTGCATGTAGAAGATCTAATCTAAGATCTGACCCATGTTTGCTTTTCATCTCTGCTATTATGTATCTTTGTTTTGTAGAATACATATAACGTGTGTTGTTGCGCTCCTCTTATAGAAAGATATTAAGCAACCCTAAAGTTGAAGGAAAAATTCAAAGATGTTTTTTTTCTGGATTTTACATTGTCTTTTAGGAATAATAGGGCATCTCTTGTCAACTTCGACCAGTATCTCTCTGTCACAGGGTTGCATTATTTTTCATGTTACATATACATTATATCGCGTGTTTAAGTTTTCTAGGAAGTAAAAAAATAATACTAAAAGAAAGAAAAGGAAATAATTTGCAAATAATTTTTTTCCACATTTTTTTGGAGAAATGAAAGTGGGTATATGAATAAAATCAGTAATATTTGATGCTTGTTTCCTTTTTATCTCCAAATCTTTCAAGTTTTGGGATGAAAACTTGGAAAATGATAATGGGAAAAATAGCTTTTGTTTCTCTCTCTTGCTTCCCCTTCCTCTTCAAAGGCAATTCGGGAACCCAATTTTAAAGTATTTCTCGCCTACTGTTTTTTTTTGCTATTAACTTGTTTACATACTCTTTTATCTATTTTTATGGATATTAAGACTCTCAGTTATACTTCACTCCTGAAGGTTCCTTTACAACCTTATCTATTGTTCAATTTATCCCTACTTTAGTTTCAATGATGTTCTCACTGCTGCTTCTATTATGTTTGTTAATTTTTAAATTTCTGTTGAAAAAATATAGTTTTACCGGCGTGGTATAGTTGAGAGGTGGCTTGAAGAGCTCTGGTTGTGGATGATTAAATTCAGGGATGCTGTGTTTGGTGTTTTGTTGGAGGTAAGCTACACATTAGTGAAAATGAATCTTTACTATGTTTTGTTATGTAAATTTGCTATTTAACATGATTGAATTTTATCAGGGTTTGTATTGTTGTTTATTGTACAGACTAGCAGTAACTAAGTGTAGCTTCATACTTTGGGTATGTAAACTATGCAAAAAATAATTTAACATTGGGCAGTTACATCACCTAGTTTTGTTTATAAAATATTTATATAAACAGTTCGGAAATGCTTAATTTGTATGCATTGAAAGTTCTTATACTTGAAAACCTATATATAAAAATAATATACTTACCTTGTAGTAATTTTAAATTTTAAATCAGTTGCAGTGGTACACCTGAATATACTCATTAGAGTATTTCCTTATTTTATATTGCTTTGCTTTCCCAGGATGTTGATATTGTACGGCCTTGAAATTTAATATCTGGTGTACCAAATATGTAATCCTTTTAGCTCTTGGTTTCTGGATTACATAACTAACTGTAATTTTTGGAAATGTAGGCTGGTCCTATTGCAAAGAAGCTGCTGGCAATTAAATTTTTAGAAACATACGTCCTATATTTTACTTCTGACACCGATGATCCTGGAAAATGTAATCTTGAAGGTATTTATCTCTGATCTGTAGGGCTTTTTCGGAATTGATTCCTGTTTTTAGTCTTAATTTTAGTTACAGATGTCCGAATTTGTAGTTAGCAACGTTTATATACTGTTATGGTTTGTTGAAACTTTTAACTACTTATTAGTTTTATTTTGGCTGTAGCTGTCTTACAAAAGGGCAGACCTTTTAATGTTTCGTGGCTGTTCGGCGGTCAGCCTGCTATAGACGTTGCCGCCTTGATGTCAGAATCTAATAGATATATTGGTGTTATGATGGACCTTTTAAGATCTGCTGGTGGTGGACGTCCAGGTTCTATGACGATTGCTATTGTTAATTGGTGAGTTCTACATTTTTTTTTGTTTTTCTCCCTATAATTTTCAACATACCTGAATAAATATGTTTCTGTCGTCGTGAGAGTAGCATATTAGTATTACATCTGTGGTGGATTTGTATTGGGAGGGCTGTTGAGTTAAGTGGTTAGATTATTATGTTCTTAGTTGTGCTTATTAAGTCAGAAATCAGGTCTCTTGATAGTCCAAGGTTGTTGTTGGCTTTGAAAGTACATGTGTATAATTTGTTTATCTTTTCTTATGTGATTGCAGTAGGGAGGGCAGCAGTTGGCCGTGTGATAATTTAGACAAAGTTGATGTTAGATAATTTTATTTTCATGCTACGTGTAAGTTTAAAGTTGGTCATGGGGGTGTCTTCCCATATCAGTATTTATCTTAGTTTCAGTTTCTGGCATGCAATATTTCTCTGTAATTGGTTCATGTTGGTACAAGTTTAAAGCGATTGGCATCATGTGATTTTATTATTTTTACATCCATTGTGCCTGTCAGTATTACATATTGTATTATACGGAGCTTCTGCCTAATACCTTTGATGGATGATCAACTGATTATGTTTCCAGGTTTTCTGTACGAAAAGATAAAAAAAATCTTCTTATTTTTTTTAGTCATCTATAAGTATGTTAGTGGTAAGTAGGTGATAATGTCTTGGGCCAGTCATAGTACACGTTCTACTGCTGTTTGTGGTATTATTGCAGTATGCTGTACAACTGCATGATGCAGTGTAAATGGCAAAGGGAGCTTGGTGGTACAGATAAATTTGATGAAAGTTAATGGTTCCAACATCATCTGACTGGTGATAGAAGTGGTTAAGCTAAAGATATGCGGATTAACTTCTGGAAATTACTGTTTATGGCTTTAGAAGTTTTCGCGACAGACCAGTAAATATAGAACTCAGTTTGTATATATGCATAAAAAGCTAGCATGTATGAGTCGATTTAAATTGTATAATCGAATACTGATGCACATAAATCTTATATAAAGTTGACGCGAGTTATTCATTTTTGCTTCCCCTTCATTAAGTTTTCGTATATATTATATGCTGTGCTGAGCAGCATAAGTTGGTTGTCATGGATTATTACTCGATGATATTTACAGTTAAAAAGCTTCAAGTAATAATTCAACACAGGTGCTTATGGATGGCGATCTTATTATGGATGATAATGTTGGTTTAAGTAAAAGCAATGGAACTATCATAAAATTGGCAACACTTCTATTTTCAATAAGATATAATAAATGAACAAAAATAGCATCATGAATTTGACAAAGTACATGGTACAAAGTTTCAAGGAGAAACAATAAATATGAAAAGATGAGAAAGATGAAAATAGAGGAGAGAAGATGGATCCCCTGCTTTAGGGATAAAAAGGAAAATGTAACTCAAAAACTAATTATTTTAATTTTACTCCTTAAAGTATTTATTTCAACTTTAAATCTGCATTATTTTTTTTATTCCGTCTGTATTTAAGCCGTATGTACATGTTGTATCTGTCTATCAGACTTCTATTCAGTTAGGATATGTATTTAGAACTAATATATTACATATTCGAAAGTTATATAGTTTGACACTGCTAAATCCACCGTGTTAGCTTTGGGCACTCAATGCTTGGCTCAGTGGTTGCTAAATTAGGAAAGGTGAAGAGCATAGACAATGTATTCTCTGAGATGACAGTAATCATTCAGTAGAATGTACTTTAATCGTCAAGATGACAATAATCTTTCTAAGACACACTATCAAATTTAACCTGCATGCTTAATCTCATATCTGCCAAATATGTTTCGTCGAACTTAGGTTTGTGAATTTAGTTCCCTCAGCAGTATTTTCTCCTAACATACACTGTGTATCACCCTAGATGATAATGACAAGGGTGACATCTTCTGTTACAACAGTGAAGACTATCTTTTGTGAATAAGTAAGTTTAGTAAAATAATGCAAGCAACTATATAAGGTTGGGTTTGTTGGTCAAGTCCACTGTGGATTGTCTATAGATTTTTTATCCATGTAAAAAGCGTTACGCTATCAATCAACTCAAAACTGTGGTGTGGCTTTAGGAAGGATTCAAATAGTTGATATCGTTTATATGTCTTTATAGTTGTACTTGTTTGGATTGTCTATTTGTCTTGATTTTAATGTAGAAACATCTTTTAAGATCAGTATTGTATTTCTTGTTTTGAATTTGAATTGTCTACATGTCTAAGACTCTTTTCAGAGTAATAAGAGTTAGCTTTTATTGTGTATATATACTCATCCTATTTAAGCTAATCCATTGGGAGTATGATTTGGTTGAAATTCCAAGATTTTTAAGAGTTAGTTTTGTTTTTTTTGTTCAGAGTACTTGAATTAATTTTATGCTACATTCACCTCCTTTTCCTTTGCGACATTCTTTTTCAGTATTCCACACAGATACAGAGGCACTGTCTCTTTACCCTTTAGATCTGTTCTGAGCACACATTTGTTTTAAAATTGAAATGGGACAATTGCATACATCAAGTGAGGACCAGCAAGTAATTGTTCCAAGTAATTTTTTGTCAATAGAATAGTTGTATTAGCAATTGTAGTTGGTTTGTGCTAAAGGAAGTTATTTCGACATTGGAAGCGATAGGAAATGTAGTTACCTATCGATGTATCTAGACGAAAAAGTAATTGTAGAACAGTCTGATGTAGTTATAGTTAAAAGGTTGGGGAATGACTGCAGATTTATGTTGGTGGTGAATATAAAATTATGAATTTTATATCGGCAGTTATTTAGACTCGGGAAGGTTACGACTGATACTGCTTATTTTTCCCTTCAGGTAAATAATGAGTATTAGTGTAAGATCCTCATATCCTAAATTCCTTGGACGGATCTTGTAACATGACATAGGTCGTCGTGACAAATGTATTTTTCCTAAGCTATAATTTATTCTTTTTAGGATTGGGGAAATTAAAAGTTTTAAGTGAATGGTATCAAAAAGATACCTGGGAAAGGATTATCCTAAAGATTTTAATTGATCAAATCTGAGAAACTCATATAGGGCGGAAATGTGGAATAAATCTATTTAGTCTGAAGCAAGTGGACACTTTTTGCTGTAATTGAGGATTTTATGTGTAAGCCTATTATATAATAATTAGCTCTTTGAGTTGCTTTTGTTTTGGAATTTCCTCTATGATGCTGCCACCGGGCTTGCCTAAATTTTCCTTCTTAAAACCATTGTTTTGGACTATTTGCTTTTGATGCTACACCACTAATGTCATGCTGTATCCTGTACCAGATGAGGGCATAAGAGCTCATATATTGGTGACTTTAGATTTAGTTTGGAGGTCTGGGTGTTCTACTGATAGTAATTGTATTATTGTATATTATTATATTTGTACTTGATAAAAGGGCGCGTTTGTCTGATTGTGTTACATTTTTCGATTGAGAATTTTTTTTCCATTTGTCATATACAAGTTTCAATTATGTATAAATGTTTAGTTATTGAGAGCTGCTGTTGTTAATATTTGTCCTGTCTGTATTTTACTTAAACTTATATGACTTGAAAAACTGTCTAACAGTTTGACATATTTTCCTAGTCTTGCAGCTATAGCAAGAAAAAGACCACTCCACTGTAGCTCAATACTTTCTGCGTTGCTTGATTTTGATCCAAATGTTGATACTGCAAAAGGAGCCCATACCCCTAGTATTCAGTATTCTTTGAGAACTGCTTTCTTAGGATTCCTGAGGTGTAACCATCCCGCCTTTTTAGAGGTAATATATTTGCTAGCCTCTCTGGTCTACGGTGGTTTTTTTTTTCCTTTCCTGAGGTTTCTTTTGTTTGAACTTTCCATATTGCAAGCTACTATATTTTAGTATTGAATAATTTTAGAAAGGATAGTCTACATCTTAGTTGCTAAGAGTGCTTTGCTAAGAAGCTGCGACTTGTCGAGGAAATAAGAAATGCGTAATCAGTGTACATCATTCTACATAATCTAGTTCTTTTCTCTATGATCTACATCTATTTAATGATTATGTTGTTTTTTTAAAAAAATAATAATTAAAACTATGCTGTAAAAATGTGTTTTATGTTATCCTGATTAGGGAGGGCGAATTATAAGAGATCCTTTTTTATTTTTTAGATATATTTTTTATAAAAAGCCAATTTTCATCACTCTTTATGTCATATAATACTAGCTCTGTGATTAAGTGGTCTCGTTCTGTGGTGGAAATTTTTAATCTTCTACGTGCATTTGTTTTTAAAATTATGCATTGTAAACTTTGACGGACTTGGTCTTTAAATGCAAAGACTTCTATGGTTTAGAATTCTGGTACTCCAGGCCTTTTAACACACTAACATGTACCTGATACGATATGTTACTTTTTGTGATTAGTCTAGAGAAAGGCTGCTTAAAGCACTCCGGGCAATGAATGCTGGGGACGCGGCAGATCAGGTCATGCGACAAGTGGAGAAAATGTTAAAATATAATGAGCGTGCTATACGCGATGCTCGTTTGATGAAGGTAATTTTTCGATATGCTGAGTAGTCGATAATGTTTTGGATCTGCAATCTGCTCCTCCTTTAAATTTATTTTTATGTCAATTATATATTAATGGATCTGCAGTCTCCTTGTTTAAATTTATTTTCGCAGGATGAGCAACCAACAAATCATTTGCCTTCTTCCGGAGATGTAACAAGAAAACGACATTCTAACACTGAATTTCAGGTCAACAACTTTGATGTAGCTACCAAAAGGGCTCGCTATGATGTTAATACTGGTGCACCCTCACTAGTACAGAGAAGTGATTCTGGGCACAGTCTCTCTGTTAATAATGGAGGATCCCCTGGTGTTCCTTCATTGAATAGTGACTTAAACCCTGTTGAACAAATGATTGGCATGATTGGTGCTTTAATTGCAGAAGGAGATAGAGGTGCCGAATCACTGAAAATTCTTATATCTAATATCCATCCTGAAATATTGGCTGATATTGTCATAACAAATATGAAGCATTTGCCCAAAAGTCCTCCCCCATTAACCAGACTAGGTAGCTTGTCAGCAACTCGACAAAATGGTTCGTCAAGTGGTGCATTTCAAGTTTCACAGATTGACACTTCAGTTCCTAAAACTCAACAGGCACACATGCCTTTTTCTTCACCAAATACAAACAACTCATCATTGTCTGAGGTATCTGCCCCAATTAATCTTACCTCAGAATCAAAACGTGATCCACGGAGGGTAAGTTGAGCAGATGTGATATCTTGTCTTTTCACTGTCTTATAACCACAATATGAATTTGTAGTTAGTAATTGCTTCTAATAATTTTAAAAATGGTTTCACTAATCTAGGACCCTCGTCGTCTTGATCCAAGGCGTGCGGCAGTACCCATGGGTGTTCAGTCAACTCCTCTTCTTGATAATAATACAAGTATAACTACTGGTGGGTTTACAGAACTGGAGCTTGAGGCTTCTAGATCTCTTAACAAGCCAGATACACATACCGTATTGACAAGTACTGAAAATCATTCAGCAACTTTTGTACCTGAAAATGAGACTGATGTTTTCAGGGCTGAGACTGACATTTTCAGGACAAAAGCATCTACTGTTTCTTTAGCTGATGACAGAGCTCCTAAAGAGGAAGCTATGGAAGTTGAAGAAGCCAAAGAAGCTGTGCATGATGTTAGGGACAATGTTTCTTCAGATAATCCACTTTCTCCTATTAATGATGTTAACCGGCACTCTATGGCACTAGAAAAGTCGGAGATGATAATCACAGATGATCCCTATTCTTTTCTTGATGAAGCTGATGAACTGTCACCATCTGTTTCGAACACGCCCGTCTCGGAAGAAGTATATCCTGACTTGCCCTTGCTTCCATCATATGTTGAGTTGGCAGAAGAACAGAAAAGAAATATTAAGAAACTGGCATTCGAGTCTATCATTGAATCGTACAGACATTTGAAAGGAACAGACTACAATCAGACATGGATGTCTCTAGTTGCTCGATTGGTTGCTCAGGTGGGGCCGACTCTTCTTTTGATTGGTTAACTCTTTGTTGAGCTTAGATATCTTTTTTCTTCCCTTGCGAGGGATTATAGGTTGTTCCATTAAACCATGTGGCACTTATTTTTTTAATGTGCCGTGAGATGTGGATAATCTTCCCAGTAGACAATGTACATAAAATGACAACTATAGTATACATATCTGTGATGCAACAAACAGCACCATCATAATTTTGAAGTACTTGTTTTAACAGTGAAGCATTTCTTCTTGCCCTTATATTTCTAATAGTAGTCCCTGATCTACTGATGTTGATTTAATTACCGAATTCTTGAATGACTGTTATTTAAATCTGAGTTTCCCATCCCTACTTATGCTTTTGGAAACATATTTTACAAGATAAGATGCCACTGTATAAATTTATCACATGTTTGAAAAAACATATTTTTTGTACTCCACAATGTTCGTGTATCTTGGATATTTAATAAGTCAACAGTTTGACCTTGCAAGAGAAACATCACTTTTTAATGTATGGAGTCTATTTTCATCCAAATGAGTTGGTCTTGTACGAGATTAAAATGACTATCTTAAGGGTTTTTCCCCTTCCCCTGTACAATTAGGTGATTATTATGGTATGCTGAAGTGTCGTTTTTATGTGTTATATGTTTAAGCAAGGATGTTAGTGTTCAGATTACAACAGTATAGCATTAGTAATGCTTATACTTGCTGTAGGGTTTTTTTTTTAAAAAGGGGGTTTTTCATTTAAATATTCAATTTTTTTAAAGCTATTTAATTGGTTTTCTGAGGTAGATTTATAAAAACATTTTGGTTTCGAAGGAAAACCTGCTGATTAGAGACATGTAAGAACTAATGCCTGTCATTGTTGGTTTTAGGAAGTCTAGGGTTAAAGTCAGTGCAGTAATGGTCAGAAATATGGAGTTGTACGTTGTATTTGTGTAGATTTCATATCATTGGTTACTTATTGTACAGTATCATATTGTTCTTCAAGTAAAAGAAATGTTTCAACACTTGCATTTTTCATTTATTCTTCTGAAGTAGATTATATTGACAACAGAAAACTATTCGTTACTTTAAATTTTGCTGCAATGATCTGATCTAGTTTAGTGCTTGCCTTACCTTCTCCAGTTTGTACATTCATTTACTCATCATTCTTGTCAGTAGTGATTAATTTGGGATATACATTGTTTTGTTTGTTTAGTTTGTCTTATACTGTAGTAATACCCAACGCTGTAGGTCTAAATTAGTCTCCGAGAGGCTGAGAACGGAAAAATCTGCAAAAGAAATTAGTTATTAGCTATGAGCAATTAGGAGCAGGAGTTAGGGACCTTTAGCCACTATCATAGAAACACGTATGAGCAAATTTAACAGTAGAGGAAATCTACATTTTAAAACATCAACTTGTGAAGTGGAGTAATACAATGTGAACAATATCTTTTTTCATTATATTATGGAACGGAATTAAACATATACTGTTTGTGCATATATACTAATATCATATTATATAAATGCAGTTTTTCACTCAACTCCTGTGTGCAAATCCTATGTAATTACCACTTGCAGCAGCCAGGGTTACTAGACAAATGTGTGTGTGTAATATATTATGTACCTTATTTATTTTCCAGGGTACTTGACCTGCTGTCTTCGGTATACTGAGTTTCGCCTGTGGCTTGATGTAGATGCAAATTGTTAGCATTTCTGTCAGAATCTACTTGTAATAAAGAAAGCTTATTCAGAATGATTACTAATTAATTGTTTTCGTATATTAGAAACCTGATTGTTTAGTTAGAGGAAGATTTTTTTTTTTTCTTTGGAGTTGAAATTCTTGATAATGGTAATACTACAATTAGGTTTGGAAGTCCTAAATGCACTGTAAGGTTAATGAAAACCAATATTGGGCTACTGTGTAGTACAGTTACTGCAACCAGGTTTTAAAGTCTTTCCTAGTATAATTACACACTTTCGTTATATTTTGTCTTGTTCCAGTTTTTGTATCTTCTGTTTACAAGCTTTCTTTGGTTGTTAGATAGATGATTTGAGTGTAGTTGCTTTTTATATTGTAGTCGGTTTACTTTTGCGGTATCACTTCAGTCATTAACAAAGAAGAAAAATTCATCAGAGCTAAAGTTCTTGTGTTTTTAAGTTATTTAGGTCCAATCTGATTTTCATTTCTTTTGAAGTACATGGTATTCTATTTAACCTGTTGCATAATGCACTTGTTATTTTTTTACACTTGCTCTGTGTTTCATGCAAAGATTGACTTTTTTACCTACCTTCATAATATGCCAAGTTGGCAATAGTGTTTGCCTATCGTACTCATCATGTGTAAGATATCTGGTTATTTCCACCTGCACAATTGAGCTTAAACGATTACTAGACTTCTAAGAAACTGTTGTAATGTATCTTCTACTTGGTGATTTTTGTTCTGTGTTGAATTTGTGAACCCGACATCCTTTATGAATTTGTTGATATAATCTGTGATAAATTTGACGTTTTATATGAGTATGTGGAAAATTTGTGAGGGCGACATCCTTTATGAATTTATGGATATAATCTGTGATAATTTGTCATTATATACGAGTATATGACCTTTACACCTTCTGAGCCTCATATACTTTTTGAATCTATTGGGGTTAATATACTCTGTACAAGGTAATTTGACATATGTTTTCCTACTGTTTTTGTAGATTGACGTGGATGAGGACGTGGTTATGATGATGCTAAAGCACATTGTGTCAGACTACCAACATCAGAAGGTAATGTGTTATATCAAATTTAATATTGAAGAGTTATGAAGAGTATTTTGTTCATTTGCATGGTGTTGGTTGATTTTTTCCACCATTTATCAAAACTGTGGCAAGTATGAAGTTTGACAAATTAGTTCTGTTGTATTCTTTACTTCTATGGATTCCTAACTTGATTTCGCATGCTGATTAAATTACTTCTTCCCTTTGCATTATTTGTGTTGATTGCAATGGATGTGGTTACAAGTAGTCCTTATTTGATATATTAGGTATATGTTCGAACTCATGCTTCTTGGTCAATTTATTTTGAGGTTGTTATTTGAGACTAAGTTGTGGGAATAAAGCAACTGTTTGGTTCTAGTGCTGTACACATTGAGAAGGTCTGTACATCTTTGGTGCATGGTCTTAGTGTTAAGTCAACAATCCGTATCAGGAAACATCTGTTGTAGAAAATAAGATGTTTGTTTCTTGCCGTACCTCTGTTACTGCTGCTGTGTTTCTTTCTACTTCTATTTCGGGGAGGGTGGTTGGGTTGGATGTTCATGATGTTTGTTAGGTATCTGTCTACTTTCACAAGTCCCTCGAGCATTTCAATAGATGCCATTTATGCAGTTTTTTTATATATTCTTTGTATTTTTTTTAATTTTTTTTGCCGCTGTTAGTAGTCTCTTCATGAAAAACATGATGTAACATTTCTATATATTATTTAACTAATTGTAAATATCTATCTTAATATGCTGCTTTCTGTGTTTTCTGTTTATGCACCCTCATTCTTGTTTCTTGACAATCATAACCATATCATAAACTTGTGGTTCTAGGCAGGTGAACATTATTCGCTTAATGTTTTGTAATTTTTGGGTTGCATCAGAGTGAAGTTTTTATATTGTTTGTTTGCTTGAGTACTCCCCCAAAATTACTTGTCAGGCTGATCTAACTGGAGTTATTTGGCAGGGGCATGAGCTTGTGATGCATGTTTTGTTCCATTTGAATACTTTAATGCTATCAGATTCTGTTGAACACTCTTCTTTTGCATCTGGTGCTTATGAAAAGTTTCTCCTAGGAGTGGTATGTAACTTCCCTCATCTAGTAATGATTTCCTCAAAAGAGAATTATGCTCACATGTCTTTTGTGTTTTAGGCTAGGTCTTTGCTTGACACATTACCAACAACTGATAAGTCTTTTAGTCGACTTCTTGGCGAAGTTCCTTATTTGCCTGATACTGCGTTGAAACTTCTGAATGATGTTTGCTGTTCTGATCACGGATTCAGAAAAGATGTTCGTGATGGTGATCGCGTTACGCAGGGTCTTGGTGCAGTATGGGGCCTAATTGTAGGGCGCCCAGCCAATCGGCAAGCCTGCTTGGATATAGCTCTCAAGGTATACTGTCATTTAGAGTTCATGACCAAAAAAAGTTTACTGGATGTTATCAAGAAATCATTCTCAATTAGTTTTCTTGTTTAGTAGACACAGTAGTAATGGACATTAAAAACCCATTTATGGCCTGTTAATATCGAATATCATCCATTACCCACTTAATATATGTCCGACAAGTTTTTTACTTTTGTTGTGTATTATATACTATGGCTAGTTGATTATATTTAATTCAAGTTAACATACAGACTCATTTACCTTCATTATCTGTATTAACACAGCTAGTTGGTTATATATTTGATACGAGTCATAGTTTCACTGATATTTATGTCCAACTTGAGTTGTAGAGTATTATATATCTGTCTAATAGAAGTCCACGTGATTATACCTTTAATGATGTGTATGTTCTATTCTTTTTTCATAAATTCTAATTGGTGCGTTTTCCAATGGCAGTGCGCAGTTCATTCACATGATGATATTCGTGCCAAAGCTATTAGACTGGTAACAGACATTTATAATCTATTAGAATTTATGCATTGCTTTGAGGGATGGGAGCGGGAGACTGCTTAAAGCTGATTTATTGTCAAGCTAGTTGAATTTCAATCGCTTACCTTGTTTCAGGCATCATATATGTTCAAAACATTTTGTTCTCTTTGTTGGGCAGGTGACAAACAAACTCTATGTGATCAATTACATTTCAGAAGATATTGAGAAATTCGCGACAAATATGTTGTTATCAACCATGGATAGAAATATGTTAGATAACATGCTCTCACAGTCGGGAGACACTGTGCAGGGGACAGAAAGAGAGGTGTGTGCCATTTTGCCATATATCTGGCTATTTATTTTCCAGATCCACTTGTTTTAGATTGTTTGGTCATTTGATGTAATTTAATGTAATTATGTTTACCTTGTGTAAAATTTAGTAGTCCATAGTATATGTAATTATGTTTGCCTTAAGTAAAATGTAGTAGTTCATGGTATATTTTTCCACGTGTCGTAATGTGATTATGTTGAAATTCCTATTTGGACAACTATAGTTTGGAAAATTATGTTCTGGTTTATGGGTCTTAATCAAAAAGATACACTGACCACTTATCTATAATATTTTCAAACATCATTCAGCTTGGAAGCCATGAAACTTCAACAAGTGGTTCTCAACTATCGGAGCCAGGAACTGCTGAAAATGAATCTGCAAAGGGGGATTTGCAAAGTGATGCATTAGTGTCATTTGCTCAAGCTCAGCAACACATTTCTCTATTTTTTGCTTTATGTACGAAGGTAGGTATTGCTGAATGCTGATAACATAACACTGGTGGAAGTCTCTATGACTTGATTTGACTTTCTTGTGTTCACCGAAACATCTAACTTTCTTATCTTACAGAAGCCTGCTCTTCTACAAGTCGTATTTGATAACTATTCGCGTGCTCCAAAAGCTGTTAAGCAGGTCGTTGGTCTGATCTTCCTCTGTTAATTTTATGTGAATTAAAGTTATCATGTTTTCATATGACCTATGTCGCTGCATTATCGTAGTCCAAGATTTTCAGAAAAAGTAAAGCCATAAAAAAAAAAGAGAGTTAAGTGTTGTTGGTCAGAAACCCTTTATCTTTTGCGGAATGATTTCCCTAAGTATCTGTTGTTAGGAGTTGTCCCACATCGATCTGTTGCTTGGTAAATGCACATGATACATATTTCGTGGATTGAAATAGTACTCATGTAATGAATTACAGTTATTCTAGATTAGCAAGTACCAGATAGTCTCATATTCACTTTTACTAAATCTTTTCGAATAACTTTGGTCTCTCATGATAATGCAGGCTGTTCATCGTCATATTCCTATTTTTGTAAGGGCCCTGGGTTCATCATATTCTGAATTGCTCCATATTTTATCTAATCCGCCACAAGGAAGTGAAAATCTTCTGACCCAGGTGCATATTCTATAAAAAGATGTAAACTGTGACTACTATTATTATCAAAAGTCTTTCATTTTTCATCAGTCTTTTAGTTGCAAGCACTGATGCTCTCTATATCTTCAAGGTGTTGAATGTATTGTCAGAAGGCACAGTACCATCGGCTGATGTGGTTGCAACTGTTAGACGTTTGTATGAAACTAAACTTAAGGTATTCCAAAAAAATTTTATCTGATGTACATGATTGGTGATCTTGTGTGCTTTGATCTCAAATTACATTTATTTATTGCAGGATGCCGCAATTCTTATTCCACTGTTGCCTTCCTTTGCCAAAAATGAGGTTTTTTTTACTCATTCTCCCCTTTGTCTTTCTGGGAAGATATTTAAATCTTTAGTAAACACACTAACTTCAGTATTATTTAGAAAGAAGAGAAGTCAATATACATGCTCTAAAAATAGAAATAAAAAAGATTAGAATTGCTTCCTAGGTCGTGGTTGGTTAATAAAAAAGATTAATGACAAGGTTGATGGTTCGGTCTCAAATAATTAAGCACAAATATGAATGGAATGAAGACAATAGTAAGGCACCAACACATGGAAGCTATGTGTATTCGAGTTCCCTGTCAACTTGTATGCTACAGATTGTCTCATGTTCCCTTTACAAATTAAGATAATTTTACCTTTTGATTATCATCCTTGCATATATCATATTTTTTTTAATATAATGAGCCAAATATGTATTACAACTGTTTATCTGCTTATAAATAATAAAAGTTTATCAGTTGTTAGAGTCGTACTTATGCAATATAAATTCGGTGACCATTTTTGGCGGAGGACTTCATACCCTGTATTGTTTGTGGCAAACCTAGGATGCAACCAACTTGTAAAAGTAAACACAAGATGACAAATTGGTAGCTTTTTTAGGGTTCATATTATGCACGTTCTGAACCAGCATTGAGAAAAGATGCTATGTGCTACACTAGAGGCCTAAATTTTTTTCCTCCCGTGGCCTCAAATACTAAGTGCTCTCTTTTAAGAAAACTTGCAATGTGATTAGAACTTTCATTTGTGACTTTGTGATGTATTTTATTTATTTTTTAACTTTTACATCATTACATCAGGTTTTACCAATATTTCCCCGTCTGGTTGATCTCCCACTGGATAAATTTCAGACAGCACTTGCTAACATACTACAGGTAAGAAAGGACAAAGGGTTATTTATAAACATCCTACACCTCTGTTTTACTAAAGTTAGTAGTTATATTAGTGATAGATGGTCAAGCTGTGCTTTCTCTCTCTATATAAGTATATAGAATTCTACTGTTTTATAAATTTGGAATCTTACCTCAGCTTTGTAACTTACTGGAAGAGCAAGGTACTTGCCATCTTAAATAGTGATTCATGTAGAGTTCTATTTTTGCCATTATTGCTGATTGATGATTTTATAGCTGGATTTGATTGAGTTGTAAGTTTTACTTTGACTGAAAAATATAAGTGTTGCAGTTCCTCTACAAATTATTTTGCTTTACTTCAATTGATGTTCTGCAACCATGTGTCCTTGTCCAGTTCATTAAATGTGTGCTTGATACTTATCTGAAGTATCAGGGAGTTATTTGTAGTATTAACCAAGATACTGCTGATTTTTTCTCGAGTTTGACAGTTACTTTGATGCTTTATTCCAGGGCACAGCTCAGACAGGTCCTGCTCTGACACCAGCAGAGGTGTTGGTTGCAATTCATGACATTAATCCTGAGAGAGATGGCCTTGTTCTAAAAAAGGTGTGTCTAGTACCTTTTTTCTGTGCCTTCTTATAGTTGTAACTTGTAATTAGATTCGCATTAAAGCAACTGATGTTTGTCCTTATATTGATTCCATATCTATATTCACTGCTAGCATAATTTCTAAATTGACATCTAGATCATTCTGTAAGCATGTCAAGTACTTTCGAGTTTTGGATGTCACTTCTCACAGGTAGTAATTCAAAATGTCAGTTCAAGTTCTTTAAGACATGAAAATCAGTTATATCTGCCCAAAGACATAAGTCTATCTCTATGGAACTCTAGCTTACACTAAGAGTCTAATATTATATTTAAATTGTTATATTTCTGTCAGTATGATGGTTGTTTTAATTCAAAATATGCAAACTTTTGGGTCCTACTCAAGCTGTTGCATTTGGATAGTGTTTTTTAGTCTCTTATATATGTGTATGTGCGTGTGGAAATTCCAAAATTTTCAAAATTTACCCATACATCACATCCAACTCTAGAAAGCTCAGTTCCTGCCATCCATTATCCGGCAGGGTGCGGAGCTGGTTTACAAATTATACTCCCACAATTTCCAGGTCTGGAGGTGCAGTGGTTGAGCAATTTACATGACTTGTTAAGTGAGCCTGAGTGGGTAAACCATAGATCATTCAAGCTGTTATATCCGTGCAAGTAAATGGTCATGTTATTATTCGAACTTGAGATTTGGGTTTTGGTAGTACTAGCCAAGTAGTGCTAATTGTCCACATGCATGTGGTAATTTTACCAACATTAGACTCTCACGCTTAATGTGCAACAAAATAAGTGTCATCCTACTTGATTAATTTAAGTCGGTCATTGATTAAATCTTTTTGTTGATATATTAATTGCAATTTTTGTACCATGATGTTTATCAGATAACAGATGCATGCTCAGCTTGTTTTGAGCAGCGAACAGTTTTTACTCAGCAGGTCCTGGCAAAGGCTTTGAACCAAATGGTATGAGCATTCTCTGTATGCTTATTGAGCCTAAAAAATTCATTGGGTCTAATGTTGCGCTACTGACTTCTTTCCTTTATGTCAGGTGGATCAAACTCCTCTGCCAATGCTCTTTATGAGGACAGTAATCCAGGCTATTGATGCTTTTCCCACTCTGGTAAGTCGTGTAGCTCCGTATTTACGTATCTGCAGCAAGTTGCCTGTCATTAGTTTCCAAGTCTTGGTATGTGTTGAAATCCACTGCATCACACTTACGTGGGTGAACTGTAGCTAAATGGTAATGGGAAGGCTGTTATCGTTAACCTTGCAAATGAGGCCTTTGTTTAGTAAACACTTGTACTGTGAGGACTTGAATCATAGAATATAGGAGTGCTGTTTTATCTTATCAAATGTGCAACACTTATCATGCCACATCAAAATATAAGGGTCTCAGACCCATGAAAGAAAGTTGCATAGCTTCTTACTGATTTGTGTGAAGTAAATAATTAGGGTTAAGGCTTTTAACTGAAGCCGGTAGTTATGCTTATTTTAATTCACATTGTCGACATGGTGATAGAATACATTCTCACTATCTCTTCTATTCTTTTATTTCTTCCTAAATACTTGTCTTCTTATAATATCTATAATTCTTTTATCCACATCAATGATCTTTTCTTTTATTTGTCTTGTAATTTTTTTAAAACGTAAGAGAATTATCCATCAACATACGGAATTTGGAACAACATATTCAGGGATTAAGAAAACTATCCTCTTTTTTTTGCCCTCGAGTAAATTTAAGTAGTCATTCTAATGTTTTATCATTATGACACATTTAAATAAAATATAGTACATGGATAATCTCACCCACTAGCTGCGGTTTATACATAAACACAACTGTGTGTAGATATTCCATTTGTGTTAGGGTGTCTTTCGGCGTTTGAATATGGGAGAAGAGGAAAGGATAGAAAAGTAAAAAAAAAAAAAAAATAGCCCAACATTCTTTTTGTATCCTTCTTTCCAAGTTAAACAACACACAACAGGTTTCGTGGCGTGGGTGTTAATTTGCAAAAGGTTCTGGACCGAATCTTCTGTTGCTTTTATTAGTTTTAAGTTTTCAGTCATTACTAACAGATTTCAACTAATGATAATAGTGACAAAATTGTGTTTTTTCCTTTTCTGTTTCAGGTTGATTTTGTCATGGAAATACTTTTGAAACTTGTAGATAAACAGGTATGCTAACTGAAACTGAGATATATTTTGATTTTCAACATATTTGTTGCATGTACGAGTTTGTAAGAAGTTGTCTCATCTTTTTATTATTGAATACAGGTCTGGAGAATGCCTAAGTTATGGGCTGGCTTTCTGAAATGTGTCTCTCAGACACAACCGCATTCTTTCCGTGTTCTGTTGCAGGTATATACTAATCTTTCCACTTCTTGTGTGGCTTTTTTCCAATTATACTGGTCAATGCAAGTAGACCCGCATGCACATGCTTGCACATATTGATACATCTGTATGTTGTACGACTGTTTTTATGTTTTCTTCTGCAGTTGCCACCACCGCAACTGGAAGGCGCTCTTAAAAAATTTGCTAGCCTCAGAGGTCCTCTTGCTGCTTATGCAAACCAACCAAGTGTAAAAACTTCACTACCTAGGTATAAGCTTGTTCAGACTATAAACAATTCATTTTGTCAGAAACTTCTAATATTTTAAGTTGGATTAATGTACTAAGCTATGCGAAAGAACACCTTCACTTATAATATGCATTGTATGGGAGTAAATGGCAATATATCCAATTATGAGTCAAAAACATTTGTCATTATTATGGGTCGAGGTATATTCTTAATGATGTCAAACTGTTAGTCATTTTTTGAATTCAGCGTGTTAGTGACTGCTTCAAATTTCATTCCGAATATGCGCACACTAAGTGTCGGAATGACACCTTGACAAGGAGTCTTTCATTTTTGTCGACAATATATGATAATTCGGTTACTGAAACAATTAAATGACAGTATCAGGATTTCTGTAATCTTAAAATTTGTATTTTTAATAATATTGATGATTTGGTGGCTGAAACATGTATTTGGTATCCCTTAATATGGCCACTGCAACTTACTGTATTTTCAGTTTTAGTGGTGATTATACTTGCAGATTTGCATGCACAGGCAGTTTCTTAAAAGTTACCATGGCAATTTCTTTCTTATCGCAGTAGCTGCAACTCCAGTTATCGTCTTCTAAAAAGTTAAAATTAGTTCTATTTTGTTATGCAGAGCAACTGTTGCATTACTTGGTCTTGCAACTGAAAGAAGCATGCAACAACCACACCGTCAATCATCATTGCATTCTTCTGAACAAAGCTCCTCAATTCATGGTGCGACACCAACGTGATAAAGGGGTAAAAATCCGTCAAATCAAGAATTAAACAGCAGCTCCATTGATGACCGTTTAAGTCCAGGTTCCATGAGCGGGTTGGTGCAATTATGCGGGAGGATTTTGCTGCTGATCACTGGACCTGCAGGTTTATGCAAGTGGAATAGCATTTAGTCAAAAATTATTGGTCATCCGTTCGTAATTTTTTTAGCTGCATGCTTACAGAATGTATCATAGATGTATCCTATTTGTAGAATTAGTTTTGCTAAGAAGTACAACAAACTAACTTTAATTGTAACTTTCATGTTTTTAAGGTGAGTGATAGTGGTAGTGTTTTTTGCCAAATCATAGTTACAACTGCTTTCCATTGTGCGAAGGGATGTAAATCACACGGATGAATGAATGAATGGATCATTCTCATGAGAGTTTTTATTTTATGTGAAATGCCTCTTGGTGTAGTGCATATTTTGTAAAATTAAAAATCATATTTTTTCATATTAAAATTATTGTACGATACATAATTGGTAATGAAGATAAAAAATTAATATATAAAATACGGATGAATATATGAGATTAAAAAATCATTTAACTGGTTGGAAAAGTTGAGATTCGAAATAATTAAGTATGTTATTCTGAAATTTTCGCGTCATTTGAAATAGAAAAAAAAAATAACATTTTAATGCTAAATTTGAAAAGAAAATATATAATCAGAAATGAAAGTAGAACTTTGAAAAATATACAAGTAAAACTAATAAACTCAAAAACTCGATAAGAATCTGATAAGCTGAAAAACTCGATAAAATTTCGAAACTTGTAATAAAATTCGACAAACTCGAAAAAATTGGAACTTGACTTGTATAGTAAACAAGCCGATTTCGAACATAAATTTTGAACTTGGTAATGTTTAGACTTGACTTGAAAAAAAGAAGCTTAAGCTCGAATTTGATAAAAACAAACATGGATCGACTTACACCTTTTACATGTTTATTAAATTTACGATTTTTCTAATGTGTGAGGACACATGTTAATAGTTTAGTTGTCAAATTTTAATTGACTTTCTAATCATTTTTAATTGAAAAGAACCCGTACGCATTTCATCAATAAAAATAAACGGATAAGAGTTGCTGATAGACACATATTAAAAAAACCCTTCAACTTATGATCAACTACTCTTTGTTGACTAATCTCCGTAATGAACTGTTGTGATTTGCCAATTGGCATAGCCGGCGGCATATTTCTATATTTCCGTGTTTGATTAATTCTGTCCGCATTTAAACGATACCGTCAGAGAGATGATGGCCATATGATAGTGAAATATAGACATATTTTTATAATACTCCCTCCGTCCCATTAATATTGGCCACCATTTTAAATTAACGTATTTAGCAATCAAGAAAAAGTTATCTAACTTAACCTCAAATGTTATTGTATTTAGAAAAACTTAACATATTTAACTTTTTATTTGCTTTAATAATGAAATGTTGCCAATATTTTTGGGACAGACGAAAAAGAAAATGTGGCCAATATAAACAGGACGGAAGGAGTACTAGTCAACAAGACAACAAGTTTATGTAATACTCTGAATCATTGTTACACAAGGAGACCTGTCATAACATAGCAGACAGTCAACAAGTGTAGACAACTCAGTTTGCAAAGTTGCTAGTCATTAACAAGTTAACCACAAATGACATGGACAATGAAAACAATAAAAGATGTACTAAACAATTGAAAAATGAAAGATAGAAAGAGTTTATTGCCAAATTGTGTTTTATGTAAAAATTACTGCTATGGTAGAACTTTACAAAAGTTCTTCAAAACTTAGCATTAAGGTTACTACCACGCTACTAAATTTTCTTTCTTGCTAGCACTAATGTTGAATTCAAGCACACCAATCAATCTGCATGGCTCTGCATCCTCTAGCATTTGAACAACATTTCTCATCGTTGGTCGTAACGCTGGCAGCCTCGACGTGCACAAAATGGCGATCTTCAAAATCTTCACGGCTTCTTCTCTACAATCTTGGTTTATCCTCGAGTCGATTATGCTTAAAATGCCATCTTTGTCCGTGATCTTGCTGCATACCCAGCTCACTATGTCCTTGTTCGTTCCGTAATCTGGCTCGAGTGGCCTTTTCCCAGTCACTAGCTCCATCAAAACCACCCCAAAACTATAGACATCGCTCTTCTCATTTATTTTGTATGTATATCCATATTCTGCAAAATCAGATAAAAGTTTTAGTACATCATTTACATTTTCAGATTTTCTATTGAAATGTTCAGTACAATTTAAGATGAGTTAATAAATTACCTGGAGCTATGTATCCGAATGTTCCTGCAATGACATGAGTAGAATAACTTGAACTGGACTGCATCACTTTTGCTAACCCGAAATCTGCAATCCGAGGTCTTAAAAACTCGTCTAACAAAATATTGCTAGACTTGACATCACGATGAATAACTGGCCTCTGACAGCCATGATGAAGATGGGCTAAACCTTTCGCAGCACCAACAGCTATTTTATACCTTTTATCCCAATCAAGAGTTCCTTTCCCGGCATAACTATGCAATTGATCCCATAAACTCCCATGAGGCATGTACTCATATACCAACAAACTTGAGTCCTCACTTGTAATGCTGCAATACAATTTTACAACATTAACATGTCGTATTGAGCTCAACATTTTTACCTCCGACTCATATTCAGAAGAGGTTTTTTGACCACCCTTTTGCAACATCGTTGAGCTACTATGAATCTTTTTCGCTGCACTTATATCTGAATTCCAGATGTGTTTTACTGCCAATTGTGTGCCATTGGGAAGCTTAACTCTGTAGACGTTTCCTGATCCGCCCTTGCCTATCACATTCTCTTTCTTAATTGAATCAACTATCTGATCTTCTGTGAAACTCAAGATACTGAATGATTTCAAATTCCACGAGCCCTTCTTTGGTGAACCATCCTCAATTTTATGATTACGTCTCTTCTTGAGGTAGAAGTAACATGCTAGTGAAATAATAAGGGCAAGGAAAGCGACAGCAAAGCAAGCAATTAATATTTGAGTCTCTTGGGACAAACTAGTTGAACACCTTCTAAAGAACTTAATGTTTTCACTGCAGAGACCGTCATTTCCAGTAAAACTACCATTATAGGCTGCAACAGAAAGAGACTTTGGTATGTGTCCAGTGAGCTTGTTGTGTGATAAATCAAGTAGGCTTATTCTTGAAAATGACAGAGTTTGGGGAATTTTTCCAGCTATCTGATTGTAAGATAAATTCAACGAATTCAGTGTCCTTATCGACCCAAGATAGCTAGGAATTTTACCAGAGATTGAATTGTGAGCCATGTTTAACTCACTGAGAGATTCACAAGATTCCGTTGAATCAGGTATAGTGCCTGTAAAATCGTTCACTTCCAAATGAAGGGTCATTAGCTGATTTAATTTACCAATATTCCTCGGAATTTGACCAGAGAATTGATTGTTGCTCAAGTCAACAGAAACTAACGACGAAGCTTCCAATATCTCCAGAGGTAATTCACCAGAAAAATGATTATTAGCTAAATAAAGTTCAGTTAACGAGCTTGCATTTCTAATTTCTGCAGTAATTGGACCTTCCAAATTATTCACTGCAACATCGATAATATTAATATTTGGCAAACCCCATATTCCACTAGGCACTCTACCAGATAAGGAATTGTTACTTACACGAAAACGCCTAAGCGTTTGACAACGTGCATAATTTTCCGGTATTTCTCCAGTGAAATTGTTTTGAAGTATAAGCAGCTCAGACATCTTCCCATTTTTGCACATATCAGGAGGAATTGGACCACTGAGGAAATTCTCTGATACATCAATAAACTCGAAATCTGACCACGAACCAAGCATTTGTGGAAGCGGTCCTGTCAGCTTATTCCCGTATAATGAGATGTTTACGAAATGCTTGAATTCACCAAACTCCTCTGGAACTTGACCAGAAAACTGGTTGTCATGCACCTGTAAACTCACCAGTTGATTTAAAAATCTGAGCTCAGAGAGATCACCTTCAAGAAAGTTCCCCATAGCATCAAAATTACGTAATTTTGTTAAGTTTCCAAATCCAGGAGGAAATGTGCCATTCAATTCATTGTTGTACAGCTCAAGCTGCCATAAATTCACAAGATTCGAGATCTCTGATGGAATCTCCCCTGATATGTAGTTATCTGCCAACTCAAGATTTTCGAGCTTTGTTAGGCTTCCGATTCCACTTGAAATTTTCCCTTCTATACTGCAATTGGACAAGTATAACCAAGTCAACTCCTTAAGCTCTGTGACTTCCTCAGGAAAACTAGTTCGATCAAGCGAATTATCTCCCAGGCTTAACACAGTTAAGTTAGTCATTTTTCGAAGTGAAGTCCACGGGAAAGTACCCGAAATGCCACTATAATTCATATGCAGCACAAGCAGATTTGTAAGAGAAGATATGTCAGGCACAGAACCTGAGAAAAAATTATTTCCCAGGTCTAAATACAGTAGCTGAGTACAGTTATTTAGATCATCTGTCACTGGACCATATAATGAATTGGCTCCTAGGGAGAGTTTTTCCAGAGATTCCAGCTGGCATATTAAGTTAAAAGGAACATTTCCAGTTAAGTGTTGATGAGAAAGCTCGATTTCTGTAACGAGTCCTGCCTCGTTGCATTTAATCCCCGTAAAACTTGTAATTAAATTGTTGCGTTGCCATGAACTAAAAACATCTGTTTTTGAGGTTTGGAAGACATTTTTGATTTTAAGAAGTTGATCAAGGTCGTCGGAGTTTGCGACGAAGAAAAGGCAGCAGAGGAGAGGCAGAGTAAGAAGGCTGTTTAGCCGGAGTGTGGAATAGGCTACCGGAGACATGTTGGAGGCTTGCCTGTTTATTTTTTGAATGTGTAAATTGAATGGTTTGGACTTTGGACTAATTGTATAAATTTTGTAGACATGCATGCATGCATTGGTTTGGCTCCATTTGGCAAGATTCTAAGATTGTATTCTTAGTTTGGCTAGTGGAGTTATATTAGGGTGATGTGTATTAGAAATGGATTGAAAGCAATTGCATTGAATCAGTCTTTACAACAGATTAAATGTATCTGGTGTTGAAAAATGAAAAGGATTGCTTGTTTAGGGACACTTAAAAGAACTGAAATAACAGTCAACACTCAAAACTAATGGGGCTTATTATATGACTAATAGAATCATATATAATAGGCCCATATCATTTTAGCAAGTTTCATTTATAAAATGATAGGCCCGATTTGTCATTCCTCTTGTAAGTTGGAACATAATTCAAGCCTTTTATATTTCAAACTTACTCCTGAATTTAAAAATGAGAAAATATAACTTCATTCATCTCAAAATATTAACGAAGTTTGGATTTTGGCCGGGTGTTATATAAGTCTTATCTAACACACTGCTCTAGAACTTTTAAGTCAGTATTTCAATTTTCGCGGAATGACAAAAAATATCAAAACTCTGATCTACGAAAATTTTCCGCGGAAGGGCAAATTTTTTTTTTTTTAATCTGGACCCTTAAAATATAGATCCGACTCCCCTGGTGTAGTGTGTTAGATAAACTGTCCCCGGCACCCAGTTGGACCCTTGAATTTTATCAACCGGGGAACAGGACCCTTGAATTTTATGTGGTTCAGATAGATCATTTGTAGTCCTAGTCGTAGGGATACTAGGCGGTGTGTGTATCTGACTAGTGTGGTGCTGTAGCTAATGCGTTAAGTATCTAGGAGTACGTTCCCAAGAATGAAAATTAAAAGAATTGACGGGATCCGCACAAGCGGTGGAGCATGTGATTTAATTCGATGCAAAGCGAAGAATCTTACAAGGGCTTGACATGCCGCGAATCCTCTTAGAAGAGAGGGGTGCCTTCGGGAACGCGGACACATGGTACATGGTTGTCGTCAGCTCGTGCCGTAAAGTGTTAAGTTAAGTTGTTGCATCGAAACATATAAATGTCGACTAATATAACTAGTATCCAACTTGGTAAAATGAAATGATCGAATAATTACGTGAGGGCAAGTAAATATGAGTAGTGACGTACAAATGTAGTACTAAACACCATGTAACATGGACTTAAAAATTTGATACTTGCTTATACAAATTTCCAACTATTAAGCACATGTACCGGATATAATAAGAATGAGATTTCGCTATCAACTTGACTTGACTGAAACATTCCAAACAATGTGTGGTGAATTCATATTGCACAATTTTATTCCGGAAAAACTTTGAAAGTCATCTGCAATACGGTCCCTTGAGCTCAGAGCAAAAAATTAGATATGGACACGACAAGTGAATGCGGAAAACTGGTGGGGGAAACTGGAATGAATGATTGAGTTGGCTACTCTTTTGTTAACTTCAGTACTGAAGTTGTGCCAAGAATGTGTCCTTTGGTCCCCTGTGCCATGATGAAACAAAACAAGAACAGATAATAACTTGTACTGCAATTTGGATAGAACAGGCTGATAATTTTCTCAAGTACTCATACTCTCATAGTCATGGATAAGAAGCTGTGAAAGCTGAATTCAGGGAAGTGGTTTTAAGAAAATAATACCACTTCTATTTTTTGCATTCTCCGTAGTCCCGTCTTATCAAAAAACGCATCCCATATTCCGTAAACAATTTTTTCAATTAAATTTACTAAACATGAAAATAATACTCCTGCATATTGTAATTACTTTATGTAATTCAACTCGAATGAATGACACAACTTTCTATAATATAATTTAACATATTGCTTGAATCCAATATTTTTTTTTAATTTATTACACACGCATACAACAGAAGTCGAACTCTTAACCCTGTAAAGGTACAAAAGCTGAACAACTGCATCAATCTTTTATTGGCAATCTTTTATTGGCCGCTTGAATTCAAATTCGAATTCAATTGTATATGAAATACTCTTGAACATGATCATTTTATTGTAACACCAAATGAAATTAGTACTGTTTGGAACTTGGATTTCATTTGAAATTATGAATTTAGTCAAAATAACATATTTGGATAAGTAAAATAGTTTGGATTTGGATTTCATTTGAAATTCAAGCCATTAAAATATTAGTAGAAATATAAAAATTTAATAATGATAACTCAAATTATATCATTTAAAATCCATCATTTCAAATGAAATGCATATTATCAAACACATGTAACACTATATTCCTTTGTGCCAAATTTACATCGAGATCTTTTAACAAATTAATAATGAATGTTGGATTTAAGTTGGGTTGAATTTATATTCCAAATCCCTTGTTCTAAGGTCTCTCAAATTGTCACCCCACTCTCTCTATGATAAGATTTTTTTTCAAAAATAACCGGGTTGTAATTTTGTTTAGAAAAATACGGTACAATCTTATATATGATTTAAAATATAATTGGAATATAACTTTTGCAACCAGGTGCAACCTAACATACAACTTTACTATATTTTTGAAAAAATAAAATAAAATATGAATATTTCTACAAATTCCCTTGTGTCATATATGTTTTGTTTTATTATTCCATCTCTTTCTTATTTATTTCTTTTATTTAAAAAACTAAATTAAATATTTTTGAGTTATAAATAAAATATTAGATAGTTTAAAAAAATCAAATGAAAAAGATGTTGTAACAGGGAACAGTTACGAGTGCAACCCAATAGTTAAATTGTTGTAAGAAGATTCTTATCAAATAGAAAAGAGTTACAAGTGCAACCTAATAGTTAAATTGTTGTAAAAAGATTCTTATCAAATAGAAAAGATACCCATTCATCGTAATATTGGCTAGGATTACAATTTTATTTAATATATTAGCCAATAATAAATGTGAGAATCTATCGTAAGTGTGTGTTAAAAGATTTTCCAATATTGGATAAACATATATTTTCACGGATCTTCTTATTTTAGATATTAATGAATGGAGCAAATTAAAAGCATGAAAAGATAAATAGGAAAATTGACCACAGAATTCAAGTCAAAGCACTATCAAAGGTACACAACCATAACCTTCCATATAATCATTTTAAACCGAACCTTCATTTGGAGGTTTTCAACCTCTGAATATGTGGTAATTATGGCTACCAAACTCTAGTGTGCAGTGTATTCACATTTAAAATTTTAAATTGTTTTGAATTGTTAAATTGTACTCCCTCCGTCACAGCAGGATGTATACGCTGGGGGAGGGAGTGTTTGACACTCATTTCAAGGCTTATAAAAAGTATAGTTTTATAAATTTTTTTGAATTTTTTTTTTCTGTATAAAAATATAATATTTTAACTTTTATTCAGAAAAAGAAAATTTTAAAAATAAATTATGAAACTATATTTTTTAAGAGCGTTAAAGTGCGTGTCGAGTGCACGGTTCCCAACGTATATAATCTGATGGGACAGAGGGAGTATCTTTGCATTTTACATTTTAGGACTCTAAGATGTACACTAAATCAAAGATTCTCTATTCTTATTGAAAATAAAATACTATTATATTTCTTTTTACAAAAGTAGGAATTTCATTATTTGATATTTTTTGTATAATCTATATTTATTTCTTTTTAAAATATAATATCATAAAGTATTATTTCTTTGTAATCTTACAAATGGGAACAATTTGTCCACTAATACCCCTATATCTCTAGTTGACCATTTTCAAACAAAACACTCGTAGTAGATTTTGGTTGTCAAAAATATTTAAAAAAGGTCTATTGTCTTCTCAGACTCTATATATACTCCCCAAATCTCCAAACACTTGCAAGTACACACTAGAGAAAGAAAAAAAGAGCCAGGAAGAAAATAGTGACAAAAATGGCTAACCAAGCCCAGAAAGAAAATTTCTACACCGAAAAACTTGAAGATGGTGATATTGTCAAGAACTTCGATGACGATGGTCGTTCCAAACGGACTGGTAAATATACAACTCTAACATATATATCTGTATCTACATATCTGCATGTTCTTTTTAAATGATTCTGGTGTAAATTCAAGCTTAGTTGAAATTCATGTGGTTTTTTGTGATTTATATTATCTTGATTCAGATTTTAAAAAAAAAAAAATTATGCATTTAATAACAAGACTGTTTAGATTTTTTTGTCTAGGAAATGTTACATTTTGTCTCGAAATACATACATAAGCCAAGAGTAGGTTGTTGATGAAATTAAATGCTAATCTATGGATTTGGATTGCAGGAACATTACTTACTGCGAGTGCACATATAATAACAGCTGTAATTGGATCTGGAGTTTTATCTCTTGCATGGGCTATAGCACAGTTGGGTTGGGTCACTGGCACGGCGGTTCTGCTAATTTTCTCGTTTATTACTTATTTCACTTCGACTTTATTGGCGGATAGTTACCGATCACCTGACCCTGTTTCTGGCAAACGGAACTACACCTATATGGATGTGGTTCGCTCTCATTTAGGTACTTTTACCCTCTATTTTTTTTGGTATATGCATGTAAGTTAATATATTATTGCTATCAATGATTGTTGTGTGCATAAATAGAAAAACATTTTGTGGGAATTTAAATTTGTATCTTGCATGCTCTTTGATTGAAATGAAAATCTTGTTTATACTGTCAGTAACTCAGTATAGACAATTTGGTTTTATTTGTTTTTGTCATTAAATAGATGGCTAATATTATCTCTGAGCGGCCTTAGTAATTTTATATTTTAATTATTTAACTAAATACAATTTTTACAATAATATTGGATGGGGTAAATAGTAGTTCATATGCATGTGTTTGTAATATATAGAAAAACTAATTTATAATATCTTCAAGTTTAAAAGAAAATTAAGTAGAAGGTTTTAAACTTATCGTCCACTAAAACAGGGGTGTCCTTTTGATAATATAACATAATCATTTTTTTCAATTTTTTATAAAATAATTAAATAGAAAACTTTGTTTGGTATTATTACAAAGTCATTTGACAAATATGAGCTGGTATCTTTGCTAGTTTATGTTAAAATGTTTGACAATTTTGGCTAAATTTGCATACAGTTCATGTAGGAGACCCTGATATCCTAAATCCCTCTAATTTTATAAATATATAGCATAATATGGTTTGACACATGTTTGGTTCCTCAGGAGGTTTCAAGGTTCAGCTATGCGGATTAGCTCAATATGGAAATCTAATAGGAGTCACCATTGGCTACACAATTACTGCATCCATTAGTATGGTGTAAGTAATTTTTTATGCTGCTTTTCTATGAACAAGCCATTTTATTGTGCATAGAATGATTAATATGGTGTGTTACAGGGCTGTGAGCAGGTCCGACTGCTTCCACAACAAAGGAACTCATGACCATAAACTTTGCTCAGTTTCAAATTATCCATACATGTCCGTATTTGCAGTAATCCAGATAGTTCTAAGTCAAATACCGAACTTTCATAAGCTCTCATGGCTTTCTATTCTTGCTGCTGTCATGTCTTTTGCTTACTCATCCATCGGCCTTGCACTTTCTATAGCCAAAGTTGCAGGTAAATTTAGTCTGGAGTTGTGACAAACGTTTTTTATTTTAATGCATGTGTATGTGTATATATGTTATTTTAATTGGTGAATGGAATTTGAAGGAGATGGTGCACATCCAAAGACAACTATGACAGGGACAACAGTTGGGGTGGATGTCACCGGTTCAGAAAAGATTTGGAGAACATTTCAGTCTATTGGAGATATAGCTTTTGCTTATAATTACTCTACCGTCCTTATTGAGATTCAGGCATGCATCTCTATATTCCATTATCAACATGTCTCTTTTTTAAACCTCTGTATATCAAATTTACTTGCATTAATTTTCTAATTTTTTATGGAGGATTACATTTATGTATGTATATGGTAAAGAGTTTTCTGTATAACTTCTCTTATCTTATCTATCAATCTTAGATATACTGATTGTATTTAATTTTAAGTATTGAATACAATGAGGTAGTCAGGTAAGTGTAGATATAAAGTTCACCTAATACCAAACAATTTGAGAAGGGAGTGTATATATATAGTAGTATATGACACTAAAATTGTTTAATGTATATCCTCAAATACAGTTGATATGTGTGCCATATTAAATGAGTTATGTCATAGTAAAAGTCTTCCAAACAAGACATTGAATGTGTGCGTCATGTTGTCTGTCATATAAACTTCTTTTCAAACTAAGTTTATTAAACCAACCTGTTCCTCTGTGCGTATTAATTGTAGTGATCAGCTTGTGTACATGTTTATGAGAGGTTTTTCATTTTGGCATTACCTAGTAAGTGGTGTGTGTATACCTCTCTAATAGTGTAGTAATAATCCAATAATTTTATTAATTAGTTTCACAATATATTAGAATAAGTAATAAAAACTCATTTCATGTATTGATGAATAATATATTTTTTAAAAATATTGTAATACTAAGTTATCATCTCCAAACAAATGTTGTGCTTTGGCCGGGCCCACTTAAATCGAAGGCATTCCTGAGTCAAAGTGATAACTCCATGTGCATAGACATAGATTTGGTTAAAAGAATATTGATGAATAAGAATATTAATGAATGAATGAATGAATGAATGAATGAATGTGTCTTGTTAAAATATGGAGAATAAAATTGATGGACCATAATACATTTTATATATGGGGGGATATAAGCCATCCATTGTTTTTGAATGTTAACATATAAATATTACTTTCATGCGAAAAGAAACCCCATCTTTTCTGGTAGAATTTCCAACTCTTTACTTGCCAACCATTCTTTTCTATATGGCACTTGTTAAAATTGATTTTGTTCTCTTATAATTGGTGTCACCTATTACATTAGGTGTCACTCAATAAAAGGTCCAACTGATTCCTCTAAGATCCAGTTGACTAGAATACTTGCTTTTCAGCAAAGACTAATCACTGGCATTATCTCACTAAAAAATTCTACTTAGACCGATTTTCTCTACCGTGGGAGAATTTTGATGGTCCATTTCAAATACAACGCTAAGTTGTTAAAACATATATTATTTCAATTCTTATTTGAAATACTATGTTTGAAGAAACTGACTTTTTAAAAAAAAAAAAAAGTGGCTAGCTGAAAACCACTTATTTTTAATAGTGAAAGTAAACAAATTTTATATACAACTACCAAATTTTATGCTCGTGCTAATTCCATAATGAAATGAGAGAGGAATTATTAAAAAAAAAAAAAAAACAATACTTTACCTTTTCTTTTCTTTCCCTGTTTATTCTCCCGTTTTGCTATTTGAATATTAAATTTCGTTGAAAACAGGACACACTAAGATCTCCTCCGGCAGAAAACAAAGTCATGAAAAAAGCTTCCTTGGCTGGAGTGTCCACTACAACTATGTTTTATATGTTATGTGGCTGTTTTGGTTATGCTGCATTCGGAAACAAGGCACCCGGAAACTTTCTCACTGGTTTTGGTTTCTACGAGCCCTTTTGGCTAATTGATTTTGCCAATGTCTGCATTGCAGTTCATCTCATTGGTGCATATCAGGTTAAGTACCTATATCAAATGTAATTTCATTGTCAAGAGTATATTCCTTTATAACCTATTATTATTCTCCTTCTTTCCAAAAAATAGGTGTTTGCGCAACCCATATTTGGATTTGTGGAGTCGAGGTGCAGCAAACGATGGCCTGAGAGCAAATTCATAAGCTCTGAGTACACCATTCCCATTCCATTCTGTGGTAAGTGGAATATTAACTTGTTCAGGATGGTGTGGCGAACAACATACGTAGTTATCACCTCTGTGATCGCCATGATACTACCGTTTTTCAATGATTTTTTGGGGTTAATCGGTGCTGCTTCTTTTTATCCATTAACTGTATATTTCCCCATAGAAATGTACATTGCCCGTACGAAAATTCAAAACTTCACCTTCACCTGGGTGTGGCTTAAGATTTTGAGTTGGGTGTGTTTGGCTGTGTCAATCGTGGCAGCTGCTGGATCAATACAGGGCCTGGCTACCGATCTCAAGACATACAAGCCCTTCAAAAATGTGGAGGATTAAGCACAATTGGGTTAATTATCTCACTGTAATGGTAGTGGTTTGTAAGTGTAATACATTAGTTTCAAGTAAGGATGATTATGATGAAATGTTTGGAATTCTGTAATAATACATTTCTAGGAGGACTTGTTCTTGCATGCAATCTTGTAATGGAGATTGTTTATGAGAAATATTGTATTGTCATGTGGGAAAGTGAATGTAGCAGTATTGTTATTCAAAGAAGAATGCGACATGACTAGCTAATTAAGTTAGATAATCAAGGTAATTATTTTCGTGGATCAAATTTAGCTGATAAAATAATAAAATTTGGTTTGTTTACATTTATTTATTACTTGCATTGGCTTTCAATTTAGCTAAAAAAATGATATGGCTCTTTATTTGTTTAGATAGCCTGCATTGGCTGGCTGGCTGAAATTAGAGAGACATGACGAATCACTACTCTCTGTCTCACTAGCTGTCAGTTTTTCTATCATTTTTCTTCTTCTTTTTCTTTATGCTGTTTTTTGTGTTTAATTTTGTACACCTTCAATGATGAGAACTTATATGCCTAAACCTTGATTTATAGGGCCATGCCCTTTGTTGACATTGACACAACCAAAATATGCCCGTGCACATATTTTACTCTAATCTATTTTTGTGTGTAATGAAAATAATTTATTCATAATTTCAAAATAAAGAGTGTGACAGCTCCCTTAATACGGTTCGGTGGCAGATAATGAAAACTGAAAAAAGTAGAAGCAAAAAGTAGCATTTTAAGAAAAATCCATCTCGGGTTGACAACAGGGTTGCTCATATTTACATTGTGGATCTAGGTCAAAATATGTAATTAAAGTGACAAAGTTATAAATTTAGCTCTAAAATGAGCAATTTAAGAAGATGGACACGAGTTTTAGTTGAGTTTTGGTGGATGGAAACAATAAAGAGGAGACGAGCAGTGTTGTTTTGATAAACAAAGAGCGAGCAGTGTCACTGTTGGTGTCAGTTTCACCCAAGTTTTAACTTTAAATCAGCCAAGGGCCCAATTACTGGTGTTTCAGCCAAGTTGTAACTTTATATTAGTGCCTGTTTGGCAAATCTTATTTGTCAGAAATAAGTTACTTTTTTCTGAAATAAGTTACTTATTTCTGACAAGTTTTTGCATATAAGGGATACTAAATCCTACTTAAATATTTAATTCTAAAAATCAACATGTAAATATGAAAAAAAAATTTCAAAATAAGTCGATAAGTTGATAAGTGCCTGTTTGCCAAACAGGCCCTTAGTAAGGGCACCGATTTAAGAGTTTTGAAAAATCGGACTTAAATTTAAGTTAAAAAATTTAAAAAAAAAATGTATAAACACCTATTAAAATCCTGAGCTGGTAGTCTGGTACTGCATCCGCGGCCGAGCACAAGTGATGTGAATATGACTGGTTATAACTCGACTATATAAAGAGTCAAGAGCGAGGCACTCCAATGGTGACATGACTCGTTCTTTCATCCATTGGCAAGCTAAATTTCCAGAGGCAATATGGCCCTATATTTTACTGATATGTAATTTTGCTCACTATTTTTCTTCTCTGCAATTAAGTATTTATTACCTCTGCTTACTTTAAACATTACAACAATCAAATACAGCCAAATATCTAGCATGGTTTATGAGCAAAATGTGAAACTAACTAGGTAAATTTAGGATTAGCCAACAGTCCAAGAGCTAAATAGCTATTTACCAGAGTGGATACTATGATTCATACCAACCAAAGATCAACAGGCACCTGAGCGCCACCACCTTGTATCAACTCGGTTTATTGATGAATAACTAACTAGTTAAAAGAATACCTACCCTGATACAAAGCTAGTTAAATTTACTCCGTTAGACTTGATCTCTTGGTCAATCACTTGCTAGTAACAAGCTTTAAAGAAAACAGACCATAGCTTTTTACTTTTCACAATGAATCAAATCCACAAAAAAAAAGACCACAGTTTCTTTTTAGAATGAATCAAATCCACACAATCAAGAAGGATTCAGAATAAAACCGCAAAAGTCTAATCAAAATTCTTGTTGATGTTAAATTCAATATTCCTGTAGGCTATGTTAGTAAGTTAAAGGCGGACACATCTATTTTCAATACAATCATTTCATTCCCCATTATGGTCACAACTTGATATCTCTCACCAATAGCCTTCCATCGAGTAAAGGAAAGCAGTAATTGTACATCTACAGAGTATCGGCAATCCTAGTGAACCACCTTAAAAAGCCTGAACTACAGTTGCCACAATCTTCCTCTTACAAAAAGTCGCTAACAGCAATATGCAAGGTAAACCATTAATCTTCCGCTGAAAGAAAGACACTAACATCAAAATGCAAAGTCATCAGCAATATATTTTACCAAGTCGTTAACAAAGATTTGGAAGATTGGTTATCAAAGTAAAAACAAGAAGCCAGGAAATTTACCTCGATTCAAGATATCATGCTGTATTAGACTCGCTAATAACAAATGCTTGAATAAGACTTTGTGCAGCATGGGTCTGTTCAGGAGTACCGGATATTATTATTGCAGTTTCTGTTGCTCCAGGTTTTGGATCATTGATTGTGATTTTGGCATCGGATATCTGAAACAATATTAGTTTCATCAAAATTATAGTTCTCTTATATTCAACATATTTATAGCAACACTCTACTGTTATATGACTTGGAACTCTATGTGGCATTCTCAAGTCAATGAGTCTATTTGGCCGTCGCTATGATTTAGTGTGTACTGTGTAGTAAAGGTAGCTATAATAAACATGTACCAGTAAATGATTTTTCCCGGAATGTCTATAAGATGAATATCATATTACATATATCCAACTTCAAGAAAGGGAGAGCATTGTCCAAGTCCACCAAAATCCTCTAAAAGGATACTTCAACATGTGTTGCTATTCAGGCAAGTTGTTTTGGTTACCTCTCTACGCTACACCGCTAAGTATTAAAATAACTACAAAGCACTTGACCAATTATATATTATAGACAAGATAACTACAGACTACCAATTATTTGAACCCACGGGAAAAAAGTCAAACCAGAGATGCAAGTACATAAGTCAAAAAATTATCATCCAAAAACATCTGGATACCCCTCACCCTTCTTAACATGATGTTGAGGGTTTGATTCTCAGTAGAGACATATGTGTGCATGATTTTTTAAATATCTTAAGACGTACATGCACGCACGCGCGCACACACACACACATATATATATCTTAATTACTAAGCCTACTCAAAATATAGGAGTAAATAGTGGTCTTGATCTATATATTTGATTTCTCATAATCACCATAACAGTACAATCAAACATTTACAATTTGATCGTCCAAGAATCGGAAGCAATATAACTTCACCGCACAACAAATTTCCGAACATATATTTGCCACAATAACGTATATATCTATATATTAATACATTTAAGCGGTTAAAATGAGCTATAGATTGACTAGCAAGGTAAAATATAAATATATAGGATATCCAGTATATCATGTAAATTAATGCTGAAGAAAGAAAAAAACAATCACACATTGTTGTCACGGCGCTCGACTAGTCGTAACTAGTCGACGACTAGTTGGTTTAAAAGTCAATTGAAGAGGTCGACTTGTGAATTGTCGACTAGTGCAAAATCCAATCAAAATGAAAAATTTTAAAAAATCTAAAAACCTACTCAATATCAGCAACAATCAACATGCTAATCTCAGCTTATTATCTTTGTGTGTGTGTTTTTAGGTATATATAAATCGATTAAACTGAATATACTTGTATTATAATATAATCTGTTTATATATTTGTATAGTCCGCGTAATTGTGTGTACAAGGAAGGGGAAAAAAGATATGTTTGTAATTAACATATCTATTTTGTGATTGATATACATATGAGTATGGGAATGTCAGACTTTTGTTGTGAGAAACCACGTTTATAAGATATATAATATATAATTAATTATTACTAATTTCTCGACTAGTCAGTGACTAGTCTACGACTAGTCGACAAGCGGGACCTCCATCGACTAAACTCATCGACGTGACAACCATAATCACGAACATATCATAGAGTTAAATCAGGAAAGATGGTACGTTCTTCTATTAGTTAGATAAGTAAAAAAATTATGTTTTCTAATACAAAAACATTATTGTGCAAATTCCTTTCCAGCAAAAGTGTAATTATTATGAAAATTTCTGATCACGAGATGTACCTCTCGGATTTGCTTCAAACATCCACCATCCTCACCATAAATTGCAGGAACAGCTGAACGGGGTACAACTACTTCTACAGTGGTATTAGTAATGATAGCCTGATGGCTTCCTCTACATAAGAAAATTGCATTAATGTACACAATAAAACGATTAATAATACAAACCAAGCATTCTTAATGAATAGATATACACAAATTGAACTAAAGAAAACTAGTATACCCTCCAAATCCACCCATCCTTCTCTGCGGGCCTCCTGGATAGTCGGGCAATCCTATAGGTCCGCCACCACCTTCATTTGGTCCCTAAAAGCCATTGTGGGGAGGGAAGAAACAGTACAATTAGATATCATAACACAGAAAGGGATAACATGAATATCCATTGCACTTTGCGATTCCTGCTGATGTGCAACAATTTTCTTCTAAAGGCAGCATTGATTATTGAACCTACAATAAACTAGTTGAGGTGGGTAGGCTTTACCGTATGTATCAATGATACATAATATACATTGCCAAAAAAAAAAATAAAAAAAAACTTCTTTGACATCCCTTAAATTCCCAAATCTGGAAACCAAGAGTTATGAAGCTTCTTGACACAACTTTTGAAAAAAAACTGAGATTTTGTCAACCAAGAACATATGTAAGTAGCAAAAGGGAACACTTACCAAAATTACAAATGGGGAGCCAAAGTACATGCTTATAATTATTTAGCATAAATATCAAAAGAGATTACTATAGAAGTAATGAGATATAGTACCTGAGGTCCCCATGGGGCTGGAGGTGGAAATCTTTCAGAAAGATGAGGGGGGAAGCCTGGTCTGTGGATATTGTGCATAAAAGGAGGGCGATCATCATGAGGATGAAAACCACCATGCATAGGAGGCATACCAGCATTAAACTTGTGAAATGATGGGCCTAGGTTGGAAAACATTCCAGGAGGTGATAGTTCCCTTCTGCCCATGTATGAAGGAAATGGAGGTCCTTGATCTGAAAATGCATGATTTAAAGGATGGTTCATGGAAGGGAATGCATCACGGAAATAGTGTTCCCGCAGTCTGTTAGTTATCTGCAGTAGGGCCTCCTGAACTTGGTCAAATTCTCCATTTATCTGCTCGTGTAAGGCAAAGTCAATGTTTAAAAGAGTTAGGAGGCAATAGACTTGTATAAATGTTAATATAGTCAGGCTATATACGATAAGCATGTCAGTAAATAGAGAGCATTAAAAGTTAAACATTTTGATTGTTAGAGAAGTACAGTAATTCTAGTTGAAAGACTACGTGCAAAAAAACCTGAACGACTTCTTCATTTTCTGAGGCACACTTAGGTATTTGATCCTTCCCCAATATACGAATATAAGCCCCAGTAAACTTTCTCATTTCAGATATAACAGCACCACCCTTGCCAAGGAGGCATCCAATTTGATTGGAGGCTACAAGAATTTTTGCCATCAAAGTCTTTTCCTTGCCCTCAGGTGCAGCCCTAACAATCCTGGTCTGGACACGAAGAACTGCATCTTGTGGAGCAGATATCCTATCATCTGGATGCTGCATTGTATTTGCCTTGGTAATTAAAATATGTTTGTTGACCAATATCATTTATAGTGTAATGCGGAAAAGAACAAAGAGAAATTACACAAAACTATACCGCTGGACCCGATATGATGATCACACGATCCTCTGAACCAGGCGACCCTTCAAGAACTTTTATTTCACAGCCACTCTCGTGCTGTAGTGCCTTAACAATAGATCCTCCCTTCCCAATCACACCTCCAGCCTTTTCATCAGGACATAGTAATCGGAATGTCAGGATATCTTGGGAAGGATTCATGCGACCAAGAATACCACTTTCACCATCCCGAGGCCCAACATAAGGTGGCCCTTGAGAAGTGAAAGGATAGTTTGGCTCTTGCCTCGGAAACTGATGACCAGAAGAATGAGAAGACGGCATGCTGGCGTTGAGGGAGAGCAATTCATCATCACGAGGAGGATTCTCCAAAAGCTGTTGAGAGACAGACAAAAGAGCCTTCCTTATAGTATCCGGGCTGCCAGATATCTGCAATGATAACACGAAAGACGATGACAAAAAGAAATTATGATTTAAAATAATAGGAGTTAAACAAATAGGTATGCCTATTGAAATTAGCTACACTGATGAATGTCACAGGTTAAATAAGTAGCCAAAATTCTAAATTAAGGTTAAGGGACTTCCCAATCGACAAAGTCCGCCGGGACCGGGACCTGACAAGGGCAAAAGATTCTGCAGTACCTTGTTAAGTCTCATTCTTTATTTTTTTTTTGAAATAAAAAAAAATATTAAATCAGAATACAACAGAGCCTTTCAAACTAAACGCTTCGGGCATAATTTAATTTGGCTAAAGCAAACAAAACATTCATTAGCACTAACACGGCCTCGTTTAGTTATTAGAAAAACATACTATATGGCACCATAATAATTAGTGACATTAGACTAGAAATAACTAATGTAAAGCTAAAATCACCATCTTCTATGTTATGACTCAAAAATTACATAATGCTTCCTGCACCACTATTCAACATCCACTTTTTCTATATAAGATGCAGAAATATTCTCTCGTGTTTTCCTAAATAATGTGGAAATATTTTCTTTCTGCAAAAGGTTATTTGCCAGTTTATTCAAACAACACGCTCAAATTAATTAAAATTGAAGACCTAGATTATGCATTAAAGATAATTTATTCAATACTTAACAATTTTGCACCAAGTACCAACTTTGCAGGCCACCATGTACAATGATTAACGAACTTTTTAGCTTATATATATATATATATATATATATATAGATGATTTGAAAAGTAAGAGCAGGTTTTATGAGAGAACTTGAATAATAAAAGTTGAAATGATGTCGTGAAGGATGTGAGTGATAATGATTGTAGTTAATATGTTAATTTAGAAGAAACTTTGATTATATTCTAATTTTTGGAATTAGAAAAGTTTCTTACTCGGCATGGAGTAACAGAATATGACATCTACATTGGGCCAGAAATAGACCAGTGGCATAATACAAATATAATTATCAAACCTGAAGCAGTTCATCGGAAGAAGAGGCACAAACGGGAAGTTTATCACTGGGAAGAATTTTAATCTGTGCCCCGCTTTCTGATTCCATTTGATCGATGACACTCCCTTCTTTTCCTAAAATGCAACCCGCCTGACTAGACAGAACAAGTAACCTCAAAGAAAATGTTGGAGCATTATCATTTTCTTCATTCCCGCCATCTGTTTCAGGTTCTCCTTCAGCAATTCTTTCAAAAACGAGTAGCAGTGCCTTCTGAGCAGCAGATGGTCCCTTCTCACTCTGTGGATCTTTGGCAGCATCAGACTCCTTATCGGTGGTAGCAGCAGATTCCTTATCCTCGCCTTCCTTCTCTTGTTCATCTGAATTATCAACTTCATCGGTAGCATTTTTTTCTTCCTCCACTTTGTTCTGTTCACTACCACCTCCATTTTCCTTGTCAGCCTCAATAATAACAATGATTCTTTCATCACACCCGGGGACAGTTTCCTCAACTCTGACCTTGGCACCTGTTTCTTGACGGATTTGTGAGATGATTCCCCCGCCTTTCCCAATTACACTGCCACCTTTAGAAGCAGGACAGAGTACACGAAAGAAGGAGATTCCGGGAGGGATTCTTAAATTTTGTGAATTGAAGGCTGCAGTCTTCTGCCATTTGCCCTTCACATTTGGCTCATTCCGATCATGCTGTCTCTTGGCTGGAGTCAATTGACCCGACATGTTGACAGAAACTATAATAGACCTGCAAAGGTGCTACATATAGTCAACACTGGTAGTAACGATCAGTCCCGCGGAGTAAAAATAAAATGACTAGACGTTAAAACCAGTGAAACCACCAGTTCCCGAAAGTCTAGCTTAGGATTTCACGAATTTATGACACCTACTATCTGACAAATAGTACTACTATGATTCTTTCCAAACCCATACTTATGCTCTTTGAAACTCAATTATATGCTAATCGCAAAAAGAAATTGGGTACGAATGAAATAAAAAACATCACACAAACAAACGGAAAACAATAAATTGTTTCCGGCACTACTAATCAATGACATTGTCGCTTCTAGAGAAACTGACAAAAGTAAGTCCACTCAGACAAAACCGTTTACAAAGTTAATCAAAAGGCTGCCATGGCAAGCAACACGTAAGCGTATATAAAGAAAATGAACACGAGTCAAAATCATAGTTGCCCTCAAACAATTAACTTACAATCACCCATTTCACTCCATAACCAAAACCTCACGAAAACAAGATTCAATTTTTATTTATCAAAAACGAAAAAGATACAATTTTGAAGCTTAATTTTACGACCCTATAATTTCTTAATAAAACCCAACTAAACATTCACTCAAAAGCAACAATCTGTCTAAAATCCACCCTGCCCAAGTCCTCATATCGCAAACCCTAGCTTTCTTTTTCCTTCTTACATCAATTTCAACACAAACCCAGCTGAGTTTAAAGAATACACACACAAAAACACACACACAGAGTGTAATCTAAATGGGTTATACTCTACTTACATATTGCATCAAAAGTTTCAATTTTTACAGCAAAAAACACTCAAAATTGCAGATAAATAAATAGATACAGTGAAAGAAGTATAGATACATAAAGGGTGTGTGCGTATAATTTCTTACCTTCAAAAGGATGAATCTTGGATGGGTTTTGATAAAGAAGAAGCTATAAGCCCTCTTTTGTTTTCTTGAATCTTGGCTATAAAACCCTTGTGATACTTGCAGTTGTGTCTTATGTTTTCTTGATATCCTTGTAATTGTAACATGTAAAGAGTTAAATAATAGGTTATTAACCGTGCGAATAAAATTATATTCAAATTTGATATTTTTTACAATTTTTAATTTAATATCTATACTATCTATCTATTCTATATTATAATAAACGAAACATTAAAAGTTTGGTGGTCGGTGCTTAATTGCCCTTACTTAATAATATCAATATATTTACTTAATTACACTTACTTAATTAGTATATAAATCAATTACCCTTTTTAAATAAAACAGGTTACCTTTTTTATTTTCCCAAATTAAAACATCGTTTTTTTCAAAAATATCACGGACAATTCTATTTAATAAAATATTAAAATTACTAATAACTATCCAATTACCTTTTTCAACTAGAACATATTACTTTTTTTAAAAAAAATTAACAAAACTTTCTCTTTTTATGAAAATAACATGAGAAATTCTAATTAATAAAATAAAATAATAATATTATAATTACTAATAATTAACCAGTAACCCTTTTTAGCTGAAAACATTAAAAGTTTGGTAGTCGGTCGGTACGGTACGGTACTTGCTAAAATTACTTAATTGCACTTACTTAATAATATCAATATTTTTAATTAATTACACTTACTTAATTAGTATATAAATCAATTACGTTTTTTAAATAAAACAGGTTACCTTTTCTATTTTCCCCAACTAAAACATCTTTTTTTCCAAAAATATCACGTACAATTCTATTTAATAAAATATTAAAATTACTAATAACTATCCAATTACCTTTTTCAACTAGAACATATTACTTTTTTTTAAATAACAAACCTTTCTCTTTTTATGAAAATAACATGGAGAATTCTAATTAATAAACTAAAAAAAATAATATTATAATTACTAATAATTAACCACTTACCTTTTTTAGCTCAAACATAATATTATGTTTTATATATTTCAAATAAAATACCTTTATTTCTAAAAATATCACAAACATATACATGTTAATATATATTATTATTACTAAACCATGTCATTTAAAAATTTTAAACCAACAAATTTTGACCTTTTTAAAAAAATTTCATTTAAATTAAATTAATAAATCATGTAATATTAAAGAAAATACGTGCATCAGACGATTCATTAAAAGTTTTAGTTCCACGATTTTCGATTTTCGATCTTTTATCAATAATATTATTGTAATTAATAACTAATTAATTAACTTTTTCAAATAAAACAACAATGTTCTATTCTAATTAAAACATGTTAATTTGTCCATATTTTCCAGCTAAAACATCTTTTTTCTAAAAATATCACGGACAACTAAAACATCTCTTTTTCAAAAATATTATGGGCAACTAAAATATC
>PHNY01093445.1:0-22123 GCA_003724115.2 Anethum foeniculum
ATTATTATTATTATTATTATTATTATTATTATTATTATTATTATTATTATTATTATTATTCTACTTTATTAAATATACTTGCCCGAGATATTTTTAAAATATAGAGATAATTTTAGTTGCCCTTGAAAAAGGAGATGTTTTGATTGCCCGTGATATATTTGAAAAACGAAATATTTCATTTTTCCGTGATATTTTTGGAAAAGGAAATGTTTAGATGGAAAAAATAGAAAATGTTACATGTTTTGAAAAAGAGAGATATTTTAGTTGCCCGTGATATGAGAAAGGTAACTGATTAGTTATTAATTATTATTATTATTATTATTCTACTTTATTAAATATACTTGCCCGAGATATTTTTAAAAAATAGAGATATTTTAGTTGCCCTCGAAAAAGGAGATGTTTTGATTGCCCGTGATATATTTGTAAAACGAAATGTTTCATTTGTCCGTGATATTTTTGAAAAAGGAAATGTTTAGATGGAAAAAATAAAAAAGGTAACATGTTTTTGTTGAAAAATGTAATTAATATCTTAAAAAGGTAACTGATTAACGTGTTTTGATTGTTTTGGTTACGAAAAGTAGAAAAGGTAACATTTTTGATTGAAAGATGTAACTGCATGTGATATTTTTTATATAGTGTATACATTTTTTTTTATGAATATTACTTTTTTAAAAATATATAAGTAAGGGTAATTAGGTAAAATCATTTTGTACCAAAAAACAGGTACCAAAACTTTCAATGTTTCGTCTATTATAATATAGTATAGATGTCACTGAACATCACAGTATAATTTATACTGCTTCAAACTTTATACTAACTTGTTTCAAGAATTAAAAAAAATTAAATTATAGTAATCTGTAAATTAATTAAGACAAATCCTAATTTAACTAATTATGAAACCGAAGATATTAGAACTTGTATGATTAATTAACTTGTAAACTAAAACTAAACAGTTTGAAAGAACCAATATTTTGAATTTAAATTTTGCCCTAGGTAACCAAATTTGCTTTCATAGCAATTAACAGTGTTGTAAAATAAGTAAGAATTTTGTGTTATGTATTCTATTCTATTTAGGATATTTACTTAGTTAATTTATTTAATTTAGAAGAACTACCCAGTTTTAATTTAGATAATTAAAGTAGAATATTTCCTTATTTTACATTCAACGGCTATAATAAGAATATTATATAATAAGGATATAATTATTAAACTAATGATTAAATGTTGTCAAAGGTTTGAGACATGTAAAAAAGATATATAACATAATAACAAATAAGTTTTTGACGGCCCCGAGTGTGATCTCACATAGTTATAAGGTTATAAAAAAAATATAATATTAGAGTTATTTTTGTAAATGCAGGAATAAATTTTAATATTATAAAATTGTCATCCAGCTTTTTTTTGCAAATAGTTTGTAACATTAGGTATGTTTCCTAATATCAATATCAAGCTGATCCTTTTTCTCTGTAAATAAGAATTGGTTCCCATAAAAATTCTTAGTAATTTATATAGTTGGTAATTTTTGAATAATAAGATGTGACCGGCATACATATACAGGCGCATATAAATTAAAATACGCTAAATATCATGTCATGTCATTCAGAAAATTTTTTAGAACCCATTTATTACCTATAATATAGTTGAAGAATTTTATATTGAAAATGGAAAACTCATTTATTTTCCAACTACGAACCGTCTAAATTGCCAAAATAATAAAATCTATTTACTTATTTACCTACTACGTCGTCAACTAATTACGAACATTCCTTTACTGCACACATGCCAATATGACATACATACGCTTATCTCTGATTCTTATATAATGCGCTTGTATTTATGATCTATCTCCATACTTGATCTATTTGCAAGTTGCAACAACCTTTTTCACGTTACAAATCTTTCTCCTTTGTGATTCAACCTCTTGTTTTATCGATTCTTCTTCACTGTGATTCAACCTCTTTGTTTTATTTCACCTCAACAAGTTTGTAAGTTTCATCTTTATTTTCAATGTACATAGTTTAATTTAAATCTTGCATGTTGAAAATTTGTTCTTCTTTATTTTTTACTAAATCATGTTCAACTTGCTGCTGCACTCTAATTTGGTAATTTTTGCTATTAATTTCATTGAAGGGACCTTGAGCTTATTTATTTATTTATTTATTTATACAGTACAGTAGCTTTTTCGTTATTGTTGTTATAGCCTTAACTGGGGGTAAGTGATCTGGAACCAATGCGTTATGATTGTGTTGTTTGATATATTTTTTCCAATTTGGAATCAACTTTGTGCTGAATCTATATTGACTTGTAATTTTTTTGCAGAAGGTGCTTAAGTATGAATACTTATACTCCCAAAAATATTCTTATAACTGGAGCTGCTGGATTTATACCTTCTCATGTTGTTAATCGTCTTATAAGGACCTATCCTGACTATAAGATTGTGGTTCTTGATAAGCTTGATTACTGTTCTAATCTTAAGAATCTCAATCCCTCTAAATCATCTCCCAACTTTAAGTTTGTCAAGGGTGATATTGGCAGTGCTGATCTTGTCAACTACCTTCTCATAACTGAGTCCATTGATACTATAATGCACTTTGCTGCCCAGACCCATGTCGATAATTCCTTTGGAAACAGTTTCGAGTTTACTAAGAACAACATATATGGCACCCATGTGCTTTTAGAGGCCTGCAAAGTCACTGGTCAGATCAGAAGGTTCATTCATGTTAGTACCGATGAAGTGTATGGAGAGACAGAAGAGGATGCTGTTGTGGGAAATATTGAGGCCTCACAACTACTTCCTACAAACCCGTATTCAGCTACCAAAGCTGGAGCGGAAATGCTTGTGATGGCTTATGGAAGGTCTTATGGATTGCCTGTCATAACAACCCGAGGAAATAATGTGTATGGCCCAAATCAGTTTCCTGAAAAATTGATTCCAAAGTTCATTCTTTTAGCCATGAGAGGAAAACAACTCCCCATTCACGGGGATGGTGCCAATGTCCGGAGTTATCTCTATTGTGAGGATGTTGCTGAGGCATTTGAGGTCATTCTTCACAGGGGAGAAGTTGGTCATGTTTACAATATTGGTACGAAGAAGGAGAGGAGAGTGATTGATGTTGCCAAGGACATCTGTGAACTTTTCTCGAAGGATCCTGAAACAAGCATCAATTTTGTGGAGAATAGACCTTTTAATGACCAGAGGTACTTTTTGGATGATCAGAAGTTGAAACAATTAGGCTGGTCTGAGCGAACCACATGGGAAGAGGGATTGAAAAAGACTATGGAATGGTACATTAGCAACCCTGATTGGTGGGGGGATGTTTCTGGAGCATTGCTTCCTCATCCTAGAATGCTGATGCTTCCTGGTGGAGTTGAAAGACACTTTGATGAATCTAATGGAAATGATCCTGAATCTTCTCATATCAAAGAGAAAGCTATAAAGACCCAAATATTGATTCCAAATGGCAAAAGGAGCAGCCCTCCTCAAGAACCATCATTCAAATTTCTGATATATGGTAAATCTGGGTGGATTGGAGGTCTACTGGGGAAAATCTGTGACAAACAAGGAATTCCATATGAATATGGAAAGGGACGTCTAGAGGATCGATCACAGCTATTGGCTGATATTCAAACTATTAAACCCACACATGTTTTTAATGCTGCTGGTTTGACTGGTAGACCCAATGTTGATTGGTGCGAGTCTCATAAGCCAGAGACTATACGTACCAATGTCGCCGGTACATTAAATTTAGCCGATGTGTGCAGAGAACACGGACTCTTAATGATGAATTTCGCCACCGGGTGCATATTTGAATATGATGCCAAACATCCAGAAGGTTCTGGCATTGGGTTTAAAGAAGAAGACAGCCCCAATTTTCACGGTTCCTTCTATTCCAAAACCAAGGCCATGGTATATTTTCTATCTTATTGATGTTTTTCTCTTTATCCACTAACATGTAATAATATGAGTTTAGATTGATGCAATTTTGTTTTCTTTAAATACCCAGGTTGAAGAACTACTAAAAGAATTCGACAATGTTTGCACGCTCAGAGTTCGGATGCCAATTTCTTCAGACCTCAACAATCCCCGCAACTTCATCACCAAAATTAGCCGTTATGATAAAGTGGTCAACATTCCCAACAGTATGACTATATTGGATGAACTTCTTCCCATTTCTGTGGAGATGGCAAAGCGTAATCTTAGGGGCATATGGAACTTTACCAACCCGGGTGTTGTAAGTCACAATGAGATTCTGGAGATGTACAAGAAATATATCAATCCAACTTTTAAATGGTCCAACTTCACGCTGGAAGAGCAAGCCAAGGTGATAGTAGCAGCTCGGAGCAATAACGAGATGGATGCTTCTAAGTTAAAGACCGAATTTCCTGAGTTGCTATCAATAAAAGAGTCATTAATCAAATATGTGTTTGAACCTAATAGCAAGGTTTAGCTAATCAGAAAATGTAAGGGCGTGGTGGACGTTATGCTGCATTGCGTCAGTGGTTTGGTTATATATGGTCTTAACATTCCTTGAAATGCTTGTTAGCCTATTTTTCATTATAGATCTTTATGTTTCTTGGTGATTCATTTGTTAAGAGGTTTTTCCATGCTCTTCTTGTCGCCTTTAGTGATGGTCCTTCACCAGGAATTTGTTTACTCTGCAGTACTCTAGTGATATGTGTTTTTTGTCAAAGAAGCAGGCTCAGTAAAACGTTAATGACTTAATTCAGTAGTGGATTTGTTTCTTATGCTGCAGTTATGTAAAGCTTTATTTCCTTGTCAGTTTTTCTTTTTTTATATTTGGTAAATGTAGATTTTAAGAAATATATGTTATGGTTTTAGGAGGAAAATTTAACCGTTAAAAGTTTCTCTCGTTAAAAAATCCACTTTTAGGTCAAAAACTGGATTGTAATTTACATGCACCCATTTTTGAGACTTTAATTTTATGTAGAGTTTTATATCTTTATGCGTTTTTCTTTTTTTATATTTGGTAAATGTAGATTTTACAAAATATATTTTATGGTTTTAGGAGGAGAATTTAACCGTTAAAAGTCTCCTCATTAAAAAATTCATTTTTAGGTCAAAAACTGGATTGCAATTTACATGCACCCATTTTTGAGACTTTAATTTTATGTAAAGCTTTATATCCTTGTACGTTTTTCTTTTTTTATATTTGATAAATGTAGATTTTACAAAATATATTTATAATTTTAGGAGGAGAATTTAACCGTTAGAAATCTCCTCATTAAAAAATTCATTTTTAGGTCAAAAACTGGATTGTAATTTATATGCACCCATTTTTGAGACTTTAATTAGCCTCCTTAACTAGTTGTGCGAATATTAGAATGTTTAGAGAAAAAGTCAAACGAATCATATATTATCTTTAACATTTTCAATACTCTCGCTCTGAATTAATATAGGAGTTGCAGGAATAAATTTATCAGAGGAATGTATATTTCGCAGGCATAATGATTCTTTCGTTTTTCGTTCTTAACCACAGCCCTAAACCCTTTCATTTAAAATAATTGGAACAAGTTAGGTATTCCGATTTGTACTACTATGAATTCGAGTTAACCTGTAAATGCCTTCAGACAACGAAGTGGCGATTTGCTCTCGAGCACGTCGGCTAAATGAATTTTTACATAACCCAATGGAGCTATTCAGCTGAAGGCTTTCATTCATACCGCCCAGGCATGATTCTTCAACTTCTACTAATGGTGATTATTTGTGTATTCGATAGTAAAAGTAAACAACAAGATTTAGCAAAAAAAAAATAAAGGTAAACAAAATTTAAACTGAAGTGTCTAGTATTTAACACCAGATTAATAGCAGTTTCGAAATTTCAAGAATGCAGTCAATGACCATCATCCTGTACAACTACGATACTCTACATGAGTTCTTGACTTTAAACTGCTCAGAGAGTTCAGTGCGTTCCTCAGGCTAATTAACCGGCTAGATAGGTTTATGAAAGGGCATTCTAGAACCAGTACACAATGGAAATGTTCTTTTCTGAGCTTTATCTTCGACCTTAAGTACATCAAGAAAGGAATAGGAAGACAAACAAAAAGTCAGAAATTAGGACATGACATAACTCTCAGCTCGAGGAAGATGCTGCAGCCAATGCTTTCAGAAGACAAACAACATCATCGGATGATCCAAGAGAGTAGCGAGCTCTGGAATGAGTTCGATCTACTGTACAAGAAAAGTAATGTTCCGTCTTCAGATCAAGCACATTCCATGTTGTCTTCTTCCCTGAGTTTGGAGGAGGCTGTTCACTTGTAACACGGGATGCTTTTGAGACACTTCCGCTGCTTTGCAGTTTGAGATCAGACATTCTGTCGCCAGGAAACTTTAGTGCCTCACTTGTCTTGGTTCTTGGAGTTTCAACCAGAAGCTCCGACTCAAAGTAAGTATACAGATCCTCATCCTGAATTTAAGGAAATATGTGTTAATGCCAGAATAAAGATCAATTTAGCTAAACCATGTTCTCCACTATGACAGTAACTTATCAACAACAAATCCTTAGCCAATAACTGAAACCATAACCAACAAGAAAATAAAGCTTTGTAACTTGAATGCAGTTCACACTGTTAGGCAATGTTAATAAAGACACTCTGTATTGCATAAAATGTCAAATTTTTTATATTATATACAAAGAAAAAGTGGCGATTCAGAAACCGAAATTCCACTGTCTTTCACAGCTTCATAATTTTAGAATCTATATGCCTTAATGAAACTACAATACCCAGTATGCATTGAGAGTAAACTTTGATTAACATGCAATCAGCCAGGAGACCTTAAAAATGAATATAACTAAATGTTGGTCTTGGCAGAAAAGTCATTAGTCATGTGATACTCTACTGAAGTCGTATAGTTAGATAAGCACATTCTCAACGGGCATATCAACGTTGTGCAATAAATGTTGAAGGTCCATAAAACAAACATATGAATTTAAGGTGCTTAAAGCTACCATAATAAGAAACATACTTTCTCCAGAAAGTGTCCTATTGTGCAATGAATGTTGAAGGTCCATAAAATAAACATATAAATTTAAGGTGCTTAAAGCTACCATAATAAGAAACATACTTTCTCCAGAAAGTGTCCTATGCACAAGACATAATCAATCTGTGTTGGATCTGAATTGCATGCAATTTCTCCAAGTATTCGATGAATACCTGCACCCTGTTTTAAACAAAATGGTCTAATAGTAATACACACACACACACACACACACACACACACAGATATATATATATATATATATATATATATATATATATTATCGGCTAGTGGACTCCAGATATGCAGACACACTAATCAACAATCATAAATATCAAATCACCTTTGTAACACCAACAGCTCTGACCTCAACCGAACGACAGCCTTGAATAACATCAACATGTGCATCTGAAAGGCTAGCACAGAGATGCTGTAGCAGGTCTGTAGCTTGAACTCTACCAAACTCAACATCTGCAATCGTAGTAAGATTCTGAAAAATGGTGCAGATGATTTGGAAAGAAGCCAAAAGTCCAACTTGAAGGCTAAGGATTAGCCAGATAATATACCTGCATACTTGTAGTTCCATACAAGTGAAGTATTTCTGAGTTCAAATTGTGATTGTGGCGTTCTTTTAGTGAAATACTCGAAGACAGGCTGTAGATTTATTGAATAGAAAAATATAAGAGCAGGATACAGATTGATGTTGGAAAGAGATGTAACCCCTCTTTGTATACCTTTATGAAGTCAATCAAATCTTTATTTAAGTTCTTTGTTATTGTTGTATTCCATTTTCCCGTTGTAGAGCGAAAAAAAATACCATTCTCAGCAGCCAACCACATTTTGTACTTACAGAAGTTCTGTAAATGTACTCATTTGCATCAACATGACATTAACAGAAGGCAAAAAGACTTAAAAGAGTAAATAAAAAAGATGTTGACGATGAATTACATTATCTAAGACAAATTTGTTGCTACCACTGAGGACAACAATAGTTGTCTTCGGGTCACAGCACAATTCGAAAAGGGTGCTTTTTAAGTCTGGATTCAACTTAAGTTCCACTTCTCTGATCTGATCTTCACCTCTTCTATCAGGAGTATCCACTGGTTCACTTAAAACAGCGTTGAATCCCTGCAGGTTTGCTTATCAGTAATATTAGATTATACATTTTTATGAACCAACAGCATCCTATAGTTATATCTGGAAAGAAAAAACTTTTTCTTATTGCTAATTAATATATATTAATTACTGTTAACATAAATATATTTGGATTTGAATCTGGAATTTTCTATAGATAGCATGTAGGCGTACCTGTACACATAGATAGCTTGATAGATAAAAAGAGCATATTATAACATCATTAGATAGCTTGATAGATGAAAGAGCATATTATTACATCATGAAGTTGCACAACTAATTACTTAGAACTAACTACTATAAATTTCTCTCCTGCCTTAATTCAAAATTTAAATATATCCCAGTTCTGTATGCAGTGAATCAGATTAAATAGCTGAAAAAACAAGAATATTTATTGCATGCCACTCGCCAGTAACACAATATAAAACAATGACAATGTAGTATAATAAAATAAGCGCACAGAAACTAACGTGCCTCAGTAATAATATCAAAATAGTTAGTAGAATTCACTAGTCTCGGGAGCAAAAGATTGTACCAGTACGAGTAATCGATTATTTGACTGCAAGTAGTGTTCTATAGCATCTGTCACTGGAAGTGCGGGTGGAACTCCTATTATCCTTTGCTGAGCTCCAATCACAGCATCACCCAATTCCCTACAAAACACCAGTTTGAAAACTAACTTTTGTAGTTACCTCGGAGCAAGTATTGAAAGCTCTTTTTATAAGAGGTTGATAACTGTGTAAGTCGTAGGATAACATTTTTTGAAACTAGCTTGTTAACACTTGGTTCATTTCCAACTCATCATTCAATCAACAGACAAGTCACATGTGCTAGGATGACCCATCATCACATAAGCAATATAACAAGATGTTACAAGATACAGAATATTTCAGTTGTAGAAAGGTGAGTACTCATTGTTGTTTACAGCAAAGAAGGATATGCATGTGAAGAATTTCATCAGTTTATAAGTGTAACAGCTAATAACTGTACTAGTCTACAGTACCTTACAAATGCTTCAGCCCACTTATTAGAAGTATGGGTTATGACATGTTGGAAGTTTAAATCATGTCTTTTCCTTCTTTCATCATCTTTCATATTTAAAGCTCGGGCAATTGAAGAAGCAACTTCTGCAATGTCCCAAGGATTTATAAGGATTGCTCCAGCACCCAGAGATTGTGCAGCACCTGCAAACTGCAAGTGTTTCAAAAGAATGAGAATTCACAAAACCAAGCAACAATAATTACTCCAATTAGAATTTATATTTGGTATCCTTTCTCCCCCTCGTACCCATTTCGCTCCAATGTTCTTTAATAATAATATTCATATTATTCTTTAATTGTTTAATTTCGTTTTCATCCTCCCAGCTTCTTGTTTGCACTTCTGCACTTGCATAAATATTAATTTCATCCCACTCCAACAAATCTTGAACAAACGGCTCTAAGCAAAGTTTGTCAAAAAAATTCAATGTTAACTTGCTTCAAATTGAGAAGCAATGAAATTCAAGATAAATGGCATTCACAAAGAAGTGAAGTATTGCAAAACAAATCAACTGTAAAAGTGGGTATCAAAGTATTTGTGCAGAACAGGAGACAAGCTATTAGTTTCAATTTAAGCTCCTCTTTTCCATTTCATAATATCAATCCTCACAATCCCCAATACTAACAATCATTTGAAATTGTTTATCTGCATAGATTGTCATCAAAAAAAAAATGTCAGCATGTAGGTATGCAGCAATAGAAAAAAAAATACAGGATGTGACATTTACTTCACTTAGAACGAGAACTCCTTTCTTTGAATCTTGGCAAGCCACAAACTCATAGCTAACAAGATTCATTCCATCCCGCAAAGATGTGACAAGAGCAACATCTGATCAACAGATATAATAGTTATAGCAATTAGTTCAATATCTATACAAATGATTTTAGTGCTCGTTTGGAAACTTGGATTTCATTCAAATAACATGTTTGGATAAGTGAAAGAATTTGGATTTCATTTGAAATTCATGACATTCAAATTTTAGTACAAATATGAGAATTTGAAATGACAACTCAAATTATGTCATTTGAAATCATGGATTTCAAATGAAATGCATGTTCGCAAACAAGACATTAGGACATTTAAAATGGTGTATGGTAATAGCAGCAACCATTTTTGTATGGCATAAAGGAGGTAATGTGACCAGGTGTTCCCGTATTTTAACATATTACAAATTAAGGATATGCAGAATTTCTAGTTTTTTTTTTTTTTTGAATCAAGCAGAATTTCTAGTTATGATCCAAAGAAGTCTTGTACAAAAAATTGCAAATCGGATCAAAATACGAATCAGATAAAACACTTATATGCAAAAATTACCACCACGAGGAATTCGAACTTTAGGCAATATATAGGCTGTGCATGGAAAACATTTCCTACTAGATCCATAATAGAGTTGTCTACTGAAGTACAACACCGAGAGGGCTGGAGAACTATAGGTGAGGAGGCTGTAGAGCATTAAGATACACAGTTTCATGATAGAAAGCCTGGGGCAAATTGCTCTTTTTAAACTTAGTCCTCTGACTCCTCACCTTGTACCAATTTTATAAAGAATAAATGAATTGGAGAGATGTCTACTTGATGTTTGCATGAAAAGGGTATTCATATAGAAACCCGAAAGATATGGTAATGACAGGTCAGACGGTTAGCATGTGTTACAGGACAGTGTCTTGCTAGAAACAGGATAATTATGTAATCACCCCCATTGTATTTTTTCCCGCCATAGGTCCTAACCAGTAGACCCGCATGAGTAGAGTAAATAATAAAAGGAATAAATAATATGGTTATCATAGCTCAAAAGTCACACTAGGTAGCCTAGGCACATTACTTGTATGACCAAAGCTATAAGCCCTGTGCATTGTTTCCTAAAGCTAGAAGCTGTGTCCAGTAGACGCCCTCGGTAAAAGAAGTATAGACAAAAACTAAAAATCTGGCAGTGACAGCTCAGAAGGTTACCTTTTGGTACCATAGGCAGATAGCTTGCCCAGAAACAGGATATTGATGTAATTAAATTTTGATCACGCTATAGGCCAAAGTCTAGTACAAGCCCACATGTAAAGAGTAATTATGAGGTAAAGTAACGGCACTGATTGCTTAAAAGGTTACTTCTTGGTATCTTAGACATTGATTTGAAGTACAGACAACAAAAGCAAACCTCGCTTTGATTCAACTGAATAACTACAGTCTGTTTCTACGAGAAACCCCTCTAAAGCCCTTCCACTGCCAGATCTCGGTAAGTGTTGGTTTTTAATATATCCAGTCTTGTTTTTTGTTTCTGTACATAGTACACACTTCAGAATATTTGGTTACAAGTTAAATTTACCATTTCCTTGTGCAGAATCTTTTATGTTTCCCAGCATTTCCCCTATGTTTTTTTTTATTTGGAAATGAGATGAGAAGAAAGACGGAAATTGATAGAGGTACCTTCATCGTTGTTTACCATATATCACATAACATACCCCGAAAACCATTCAGGTCGATTTTTTTTCCCTTTCTATATTTTATTAATTCCGTGCTTGATCCATGTGTATATTATATATAACCAGTAGTTGATCAAATCAGCAACAGATACCTTTAAAATGTAGAAGGAAGATACTTCTTGTACGGAATCAGAATCATGTGACGTAAATGCATTGTTTAGGAATTAATACAGAATCAGAATCATGTGAAGTAAATGCATTGTTCAGGAATTAGTTGGGGTTACAGATTACTGGCCTATGTATAGGCACATATACATATAGATAGATATACACATCAACATAACATGCCAAAGCAATGAACCGGTCCATCTAAACCTTAAAGAGTTAAAGTGTCATAGGAAGGCCCCAACATGATCTTATACTCTTTAACACTCACCCTCAATCATACGATTGAACCAACATGACCAAGTAATTACCAATATATAAATACTAATACCAATACCTATACCAATACCAACAGATATATTTAAATTAGACAAATGGGGCGGGAGTACTCGAAACCGAGACCCTCCCTAAACCTAATATCATGGTAAGTAACAGTCACTCTACAGGATCTTATACTCTTCAACAAAAACTATCCAAAACAAGTTGTTCTCAAGAAAGCAAATACATGTGTAAACTAAACAAATATAGAAATATATGTGCAAACTAAACAAATATAGAAATCCAGCTCTTATTCTGGTGTATAGCTGGAAGCAACCTAAACGGACTAAATTTTTAGGATACCGGAGGAAACAGTATAGGTACCTGTGACTGCGTATAATGCACATAATGTATCAAACTTGAGAGGTTGGTCCTGTGAACATAAAAGATATGTTGCTTAGGTTCACCAGAAATTACTAAAAACATCCATGGAAATACCATAAAAAGGATGAATTTGAGTTTTCAACTGCCAACATGCCATCACCCGTAGCAATAATACTGACTAAAGGGCATTTTGATTACAGATAGCCTAATTATTTTGTTTCTATTTTGCCATTACATCGATACTTGAGAATGTTCATATATGTAAATTTCGGGAGTACTGCCAATAATACATATGCCTAAATAGCTAATCACATGAAAAACCTATACCCTAAATGCCAAAAAAAAAAAAGAGCATTTAAATCGTTTAAGTGATCCTCGCATCAGGTAGGAGGGGAATGTCCAAAATTTCTATATGCAAACTTCAACTAATTAGTAATGTAATTAACTTTATATTATGAGGAGCTTAATGACCTTTTGGCCCTTAAAGTATGGAAATTTGAACCCAAAAGTGTTCCTTTTCGCCCCTCGGGTATCAAAACATACCCATAAACCCTTTTTCCTCTTTTTTATTCCAATAATACCCTTACACAATATATACCTCTAAGCCCTTGAAGTATTAATATACCACTTAGCCCTTATGTGTGGATTGCCTTCTCCCTCGCGACATTTATTACATGTCAGTATTGGATGAGCACCATGCTCGATGTAAGATAATAGGCACTGTGAATGGTACTGCAGCTGGATGGGGACACATGGGGGAGGGGCCACTCAGCTGATTATGCCTCTTTTCTACGGCGTAATCAAATGTGCAAGAGCTATTCATTTCACTGCCTGGGGGATCGCCTTTTTCATCCCTGGTTGGCTTCATGTGATCATGGGGATTTTGGTGTTAACACTTTGTCAAGACTTGCCTGATGGGAATCTAGGTGCTTTACAAAAGAAGGGTGATGTTTTGAAAAATAAATTCTTTAAGGTTTGTGGCTAAATCAGTACCCTGCACATGTTGAGGACTTGTGAGGTACCAATCCTTTAGTGCTAAATTTTTAACCTAAAAGTAGGTCAATAAGTAAAGTTCAAGGGATTCGGATTTCCACATACACTCTATATTACTGACATTGCATTTACCGTACTTTTGGTTCCCTGCAACAATATAATCATTACAGTATTCATAAACAATGCTCGTACGACATTGTCCTCTACATTTCCTACAACCAAATTATTATATACATTGATAAATAGTTGTAGGTTCAACTATACTGAACATTCTTATCCTTTGAGATGCTTGATAAGGCCACAACTTTTCACAATTTGACTTGGCAAACTAAGTTATAATAGGTTATCATTATAATAGAGATGTTGCATAATGCAACCATTGGTGATCTTCACTGGCATGTACAGGTTTACAAGAAACTTAAAATGTCAACCATGAAGCCTATATAAAGAAAGACTTCCCAAGAAATATCTAGAATATCCTTTTAAACAATACTTGAGAGTAGTGCACTTACTTTCTCAGGCATTATTTTATATTGAACACTGGTAGAAGAAACATAGGTGATAAAGATCACCAGGGGGCTCAGTGAATGGAGTCACTGGAAGAGAGCCTGTTCTGGCTTTCGCAGTGGCTTCACCGATGGTACCCACTGATACGCAAAACTTGATTTACCAGTTGATTCAGAACCCAAGGCCAAAGTGTTCAAGATTTTTTTCTTTGCCAATCCACACACGAGGTCTAAGAGGTATATTAATACTTCAACAGCTAAGAGGTATATATATCATGGAAGGGTATTATTGGAATAAAAGATAGGAAAAAGGGCATATCGTACGTTTTTGATACCCGATGGGCGAAAAGAAACTACTTTTAGAATTGAAGGGTTTATGGGTTCAACGGTCCATACTTTAAGGGCCAAAAGGTCCTTAAGCTTATATGAGGAGAATAATATAGGGTGACCAATATCTAAGCAACAGCAGTTGCATTGTCTCTTTTAACCAAACAATAATCTCCTACACAATGTTATATTGATTGAGCAAATACATGAAGTTAATCATGCACTGTAGTAAAGCAATAGTCATGCTCTATAAGTTGAATGTATTTTTCACAAGCAAACTTATGAATTATGCCAAGATATTTTCAACATACAATTTATATTTTGGCCCTTAATATTAATCTTACAAATTAGGTGTATTTGACATTTTAGACACGTTTTCTTGCACCAGGTCCTTGTATAACCTATTAAGCTGTAATGTAATACTTATCATGCAACATGCGTCTACACTGTACATGTGTACTTATACTATGAAGAGTTTTGTAGGTAAGTGAATCAATAAAAGGATAAGACTCACCAGATAAATTAATGGAACCTTAGACAATGTTCCAAATCTACCATTGATGCGCCCAACAAGTGTGTGGACCCTGCTTGCAAGTTTTCGATCTGTATTGTGTTTAAAATTAAAAAAGCATGATGTCACTATTGCAGACAAAAAAGAGACCAGCCAACCAGGGCCAGAATTAATGTCATTGCAGATTGAGTCTTGTGATTTAATGCGATATTTGTCGACATTGACATTTTACTCATAGCACCATATACTACTACAAGAGAAACAAATTGACACTTCCTGAACTGAAATAAACTTGATTAGAGCTGAACACAAATTGACTTTAATTAGCCTGCTTGGACTAAGCTCAGTAAGGGATGTATAGAAAGTGAAAAACTTAAAACACTTTCAGCTACCACATATCGGTAACAAGAACTCGGATTCAGTAGGATTTAATTCACTCGTGTTTTAATATGAATTATGCAGGTGGTGCTTAATTAACCGCATGAGTGTGTCCATATTTTAAATGAAACCTCTGCTAAAAGGAAACTACAACATCCCAACACTAACAACAGAACTGATGATCTAGCATCTTGTACCAGCAAAAAGTTGAGATTCCAATCTAGACCCAATTATAATGCCAAGGGTACTGGTAAATTTCAATAAGCATCGGTAATGTATTATTTAAGAGTTTCTGGTGCACCTACTTGTTCTGTGTTGTAATCAATAATTTCTCCTCATGCATATTAAGGTTTATCACTTCATCTTTGCTGCTCTACTACATAGGTTGCTGTTTTCTGAAAGCGTTATTGTCTAATAACCATTGACGGGTTGCATTTTAGTTGCAGATTACTTAATACTTTAAACTTTTAATGAGTAATAAATGAGTCTTATTCATGTACGCTTTTTAGGGATTAAAAAAGTATATAAACTACCTTGGCAATTACAACATCATAGTATAAACACAAGAATTTTTTAATCATGGGAAACATCCTCAAATATCTATCTATACGGAACATAAGGAATAGAACAGAGGACTCTTTTACAACCATATTAGCTGGCTGCAGAGAAAAGGGAGACATCTTAACTTCTAATGTCTCAAAAACCTCTTTGATATATATACCTAGTGTGAGGTGCACAACAAGAGTCAACAACTATAGTTTAGGCAACCCTGTAAAAGTTGTTTCCTTCACAAATCTCTTAGTGTACAATCTTTGTAAGATGTACATTGGACTCAACACAAAAGAAAAGTTGACGTATGAACCAATTAGATACACAGCTACATATTCCTACACCAAAAGTACACGCGGAAGTAAACAGTCAAATCTCATTACATATTACAGAAAACCATTACAGATATTAAATTTAAATTAAAGTTCATTCACGACAGTATAATACAGGAAAAAAGATAAGATCTCTCTCCTATCCTGAACATCAGAAAATTTGTTATGGCAACATACTGTGACCTGAGTTCTGTTAAGCCAGATATATGTGTACGATACTTCAGGCATAATTGATTTACTTTGGCTGAACATATATATTATATATATTATATATATTATTTATAGAACTTACTGAACATGCATGTTAGATGCAATTAGATTAAAGTCTATTTACATATTTATAATCTAAAACCTAAAAATTGACTATAATCTAATTGCATAGACTTTAATGTTATCCATGCAAATTCAAAGAGTGTTGAAGAGCATACATTCGGGACTATCTGTTCTTCTTGGCACTGCTATCTGCAGCAATACGACTTTGTCACGCAAATCTTTGTTGTCTTCGAGAAACTTTTCAAACGCCAGTATCTTTTCAGGAATTCCTTTAACCATATCAAGGCGATCAACACCTAATATCACCTGACCAAACAATGAAAGGAAAAATAAACATGAGATAAAGAAAACGTATTATCATGTTGTTCCCTATCTTGCATAATTCTTAAGTATAAAAATAAAATAAATCAAGTGAACTCTTCATCATTGCATCACCAGCACTAGAACCACACATAACCATATGTACAACTATGTTCATCATCCATTTAAATCTGTTCGCTTTACGCTACGCTTAAGTACAACTTAGTACTATTAGAACTCTAAGTTTAGGTATTTCTTAATGCACTTCCAAATAGTTGAGACATGACGACATAAACATTCAAAGAGAATCTAATAAAGATGTCAAAGAAACTACCCAAATTAGCAAAAATTCTGAGTATAATATTTATTGATTATAAGCGAAATTGCTGCCATAGCCATATATATAGGGCCTGCTATCAATCTATCATAAAAACAGTCAGTTCCACTAAGTTTACTAGTATTACTCTAATGTGATAAGTAGTCTATCAGTTGGAACTCAGAGATAGATGGACCAGTCATTAGTCATAACCGATGAGTTATTGCCTAGGCATCTTAAACATCACTTCAAACTTTTTCACTTCACTATCTCATTCGAAAGGCAGGAGAGTGCACAACAGTTCAATTAATGGAAATACAAGAAGACATGATGTCTTCAACTATCATGCCACAATTACTGTCATGCCCTCTGTTCTTAATTTACAGTTGTATCTGCTGGGGGTAGACATGGAACAAATATGACTTCATAATCCATACAATTTCCCAAAGAGACTGTGTGGAACAGATGCCGTAATACATATTTTTGACATGTATCACATAGGAAGAGAAAAACAGCAGAAAAGTGGAAAACAACACCAACCTTACGCCCAGAAAATTTCTCTGTTAGTTCGTTAATGCACTCTCGGACTTTAGGAGTCTCAAGAGCTCGAAAGAATCGATCTGAATCTATCCCCATTGGAAACTGTTGTTTTACCATCATTAAGAAAAATCAACGATGGCTTCCCAAAATTCTAAAATTACATAGCACTATACTTGATGTGCTAACTAATAGTAGTACTGAAGTACGCTGTGACTGAAAGAATAGAAAAGGAAAGAAAAAAATAATTGGAAGAAAATACGTTGAAGTAGATAGGTTGATGATATGGAAGACAATTAGACATTCTTGTATCAGTCAATCTTTATGTTCTTTGCTTATGGAAGAAAAGAGAGGGATAAAACAACTATAGACAGTCATGGAAAGAACAATTCAGTGACTCAGTCTCCTTTATCATTGTCTTCGACTTTCCCCCAATTTACTTTCCTTTTACCCTCAGTTTATATATCCCCTGGTATATTACATTTGTGCAAGAAAAACACTGCACAAGTACTCTTGAAGACAAAACGTGATGATATAAAAGACGGGCATTATTAAATGATATTTAAGTTTATCTAACACATACCAAAGCCACACGAGTTAACCTTCCTTGATACTCTATTCCTGCTGGCGAAGCCTCCACTCCAAGAATACGAGTACACGTACTAACAAAGTGTCTCATGTAATCAAAAGTATGGAAACTGAAGAATCATATTTTGGAATCAGTCTCATGCCAAGGACCATATTTAAATATGTGCAAAAGTTGGTCAACAGCTCTACTACTACCAATTCAAGCAGAGAAACCCACATAATGTATGTGAATAACCTCACTCTTCATATAAAGGGAAAGAAATGAAGCCTTGTACTGTAGGAACTAAATTGAGGCAAAAGCATGATCTAAGTTGAGAGTTGACTGGTATAATTTTTCTATTTATTTAGTTAGTATCTTCTTCTTATGTTGTGCATGAAACACAGTAGGACCGGAAAGAATATGTCAACAAATTTACGTGTTGTTACTAATTACATTTCAAAATAATATTAAAGGAAAATTATATATGAACCAGGGACCAAAGGCTTTGCTGCAAAAGGTTTACCTTATGTCCATTATCGCTCTCGAAATTTTCGTAAGCAGATAAATGTTCTTTTATCAGACAGATGTATATTACAAATGTGAAGTTTAAATGATATTGTACAATCTCAAATCAGTTTCCTCCTAGGATTCAAGTCTCCAGTTTGCATATAAGGTCATGTCATAAAGGATAAGTCTCTATAATATCAGATACTACGGAACTCACCCAAGTAAATCAGCTGAGAGAAGTGCATGCAGCAGTTCTGATTGAGACGGCAGGGTCCTGAGAACTTCAGAGGGTGGAAATGGTGTGTGCAGAAACCAGCCAACTTTTATTTGGCTGTTGTGTTCCTTTAGGTACTCGGGAAGGAACATTAGATGGTAGTCATGACACCAAACAACATCACCTTCCTTGTAGTGTTTGATTACAACATTAGCAAATATTTGGTTTGCTTCTTTGTATGCATCAAACTGAGACTGATAAGATCTGGTTGTTGCAGGGCCATCTTCTTGCGAACTTCCAAGATAATGAAAGAGAGGCCACAATATGCTTTTGCAATATCCATTGTAGTACTGACGAAAAATCACTTCATCAATGAATACAGGTATACACCTCTGCAATTTAGAGGGAATCTTAAGAATTATTCCCATAAAGGTGGAAATATCAAACTCGCAATGTCAAAGGCTTAGTGCGTCATCTCCAAAAAAAATTGCAGCAAAGAAGAATCCCGATATATAAAACAGATGCACCTTCTCAGTCAGTACTTCTGTTAAAGACTTCTGCTCAGCCTCATCTGAAACATGGATACCAGCCCACCCCACATATCTTACGTCAAATTCTTTCAAGCCTATAACAGACAAGAGTACAACAGATCAATACTACCTGTCTATGTACGAAAACTATATACAAGGGAAGTGGGAACATATAAAAAGATACTGGTGTATACATAAAAAGTCCTCCTAATGTGAACAGCAGACAAATAAAGATGGATAGAAAAGCGTCAGTGTAAAACTTGCCCAGAAGAGCAGTCACTGGCCCACCAGCACTTGTGTCTAAATACCAGGAATCCTTAATTCTGACTGCAGAGAACGGTAACCTGTTAGACACCACCAACAGCCGTGGTCTCAAAGCCCTGCCTTCCTGAGGCTTTTTTGATTCATTGCTACATGCTTGGGAAGAGGAAGACCCTTCCGGATATTTTTCAGCAGGGGAAGTGCCTGGGCCAAGCCTCTCCATAGATGGCAGTTGTAGCTCAGAGATCTCAGAAACACTTTTAGTATCACTTGCCTCATTTGACAAAGCCTTGCTTCCCTTACTTGGCTGTGTATCTCGTAAGAGCTTCTCTGTCGGGTTTGAAGAAACAGATGAGCTAGCTTTGTTCTTATTATAAGACATATGGAACCTCTGAAAGCATAGGTCAACTGAAGTTAGATGTTTTATAGTGGCCCACATTGTTATGAAAAACAAGTAAACAGAATAACCTCATTAGAGGAAAAGTAAAAAGTATTTTCTATGATAGCCTCACATAATTCCTATACGATAAACAGAAATAATCAGCACAGCCTCATTAGATGGAGTCAAAAGTTTTTTTCATTATGCAAACAAATTCGTTAATTTAAGAAATGGAAGTATTTCGAAAGTCTCGTCAGAGAAAGAGCAACTTGTAACATACAACCTCATCAGATGAAAAAGAAAATAGAAAAAAAAAAGTATTCTCTACAATAACGTATAAATTTGTTATACAAGAAACAAAAGTGAGCAGCTCAACCTCAGTATGAAAAAGGATAATATTTAAAGCAGGTATTAATACTGCTAGATGCCGATCTAACATAAATCACATTAACAGGCTTCTCATAAATCTGTCAGGAAAAACAAATAGTGTAACTCTTTCAGGGATATCACAGACAATACTGAAGCCTACAACTAGTTTGAAATTTTTAAGAGCAAGGCTTTGAAAGAACTCAGTCAATACCTTGACCAAAACCTAATCAGTAATATTTCAGGTTCAAACTTCAGCACTATACAGAAAAAGAAAAAAATTCCATGTCGAATCATCTTAAAACTTTGACAAAAAATAATTACATAAATGCAGACAATCAAACCGCCATTTCAACAACAAATTAAAGTCTGAGAAACATAAAAGCAACTAGTAAACATAGACTAACCTAATTTATTCGAATTGCTGATTATGGAAAAAAAATTCAGTTATATCTAAAGGCACAACCTCAAAGCATAGGCTCATTAGACAGAGCATCGAGTGATTTGAAAGCACTAAACTGATCTCTTTATATCTAAAATGTAAAAATAGGCATCAACAAGCTGCAGAGCAAACACATTAGTAACAAATCCCTTACAAGAAAGCACAAAAGCTACTGTATAATGCCAAAATCTAAATCGCAGATTTCCAGAAACAAGTGCACTGTGATAAATCAATTCAGACGTCGACTCAAAGTCAAAAAAATGCGCACAGTAATTAGCCGAATTGCTGATTATTGCGACAAAAGTTGATTATATCTTAATTCTTAAGCCAAAACTTCAAAGCACATTACACAACTGAGTGATTTTACAGAACTGTACTTAAATTACAGTATCTAATAAGTATAGGCATCAAAAAAATGTGCTCAGCAAAGACATCAAGCAGCAAAACCTACTGCAATCCCTTGCAATAATCACACACACTATTGTGTAACACGAAAACCTAGAATCACAATTATCGGAAAAAAACTTCAAAGCACATTAAACAATCGAGTAATTTCTACAGCACTTACAGGACTAATAACACTATATCTAATATGTACAAGCATCAAAACTCTCCACTTCAAACACATCAGTTACAAAATCTAAAGCTCACAAAAGCTACTGTTGGCTACCAAAACCTAGCTCGAAACCAAGCGCATTGCGAGAAAAATCAATCAATCGTCAAAAACAAACTCACATTAAGCAATCAAACAGCAAATTCAACTACAAATTAACGCGTAAAAATAAACGATAATCTCACCTGATCAGTAACACGAATCGCCGATTGTAGAGTTGAGTTGCGCACAATCTCCGAGGCGAAGAAGATACAGCAATAAGAAGAAGAAATGAGGAGAGTAGATGAAAGTGAGGGGATGTGAATGAATGAAATGAACATGTGTATGTATGTATGTGTGTGTATATATAGGCGGTGGTGGAGATTTGAGATGGATTGAGAATGAGAGAGAGTAGTGGTATGAGGTTTCACTGGGAGGTGACGGAGGGAGAGCCATGCAGGGGGAAGAGTTTGTAAAAGCTTACACTACACGTTGAGAGTTAAAAGGATTGGTAGTTGTTATTGTTACCGGCAACCGGCAATTCAGATAATTGTTACCGGAAACTGGAGAGTAATCGTAACAGTAATTGAAATTTGTTGGTTTTGGGGAGGATGTAAATTTGCAGTCGCAGGTGATTTGGGTGGGCCGGTATAAAGTTTGGGCCAAAGAAGAACCGCTCAACCGCATTAACCGAGACCGAACCGCGTTTTGCGAATAATCGTGAAAAGCGAGTTGGTTGCGGATGAAAATTTTAGTAATCGCTTATTTGCGGTTTGGATGCGGTTTTATATTTTAGAAAATCGCAAAATCGCAACCGCAACCGCAAACCGCCAAATATATATTTATAATAAA
>PHNY01093507.1:0-15191 GCA_003724115.2 Anethum foeniculum
GAGTAATTGATTTGTATAGCAATTAGTGAGGGTAATTTAGTAAATACAGCAAGTACCAAGTACCGAGTACCAGACTACCAAAACTTTCAATATTTCGTCTATAATATAATAGTATAGATTACTTATTTTTTATCATTTGAAATTTGGGTTCAATTCTCGGTTAATTTGAAATTATTTTAAAAATATATATTATTTATTAATTTATAAGTTATACTAGAAAAAATGTGAAAATTTTAATACTAAGCTCAAATATTGAAATATTTTTAAAATTTTATATACTTAATTTATCATAATTAACAAATGGGGGGTAAATTTTTTGGAATAAATAAATATGTTTGCTTTAAAATCTAAATATACATGTAAACTTTTGATCACGGGCCCAAAAAACTAGATCCCGTGACAAAGTAGTGAAGCCCAAAAAGAGCAATATACACAAAAATGAATAAACCATGGACCCAAACAATCACGGGCAAAAGACCATGGGCCTAAACAAAAGAATAAAGCCCAATAAGAGCATTAGTGAATCTTCTTCACGACTCGCAATATATAAATGAAATCTACACTATAAATGAAATCTACACTTGTTCACTCTTCACAAAAAAAATTATAGATACAAACATACACGCACATATTTACACCTTCGTCGCTGCGAATTGCGAGTTGCTCTGCTGCTTCGATCCAAAAGTATGTTCAATTCCAACAATTTCTATACATACATATCTTATATCTATAATTTTATATATAACGGTTATATCTTTTCTTGCTTGCATTTTTGTTTCTGTTTAATTTTTATTGTTATGTGTAGATTGTTAAGGCATTAATTTAATTGTTGAACAATGAATTCATGATTGTTATGTTGATTTATGGCGTAAAGTTGTTACCTTTGAGCTTTTTGAATTTGATTCAGTGAAATTTGCTGTAAATTTCCTGTCGAAAATCGAGTAATTTGGCAGAATTGTGTTTATATGTTAAAAAGTTCGAGTCTTTCGGAGCTTGGAGAATTTGTGCTCGTTGAAGGATATGAATTTGTAACTGTTTTTATAGAAAGTTTATCTAGGGTTTTTTCCGGTTTGTTTGTTGATTAGTATTTGTGTAAGTTGTGTAGTTATGTTGAAGGGGAAGCTAGGTTCCGGAGATTTAACAATTTAAATTTATGGAAGGAGTTTACGTGTGTGTTACGTTTTGTTCTGTGTGATTTTTTTACATTAAGAATGTATTTGCTGGTGCTTTATTTGGTTTTGGTTTCTTTAGGTTCGGTTTAATTTCAGTTTTGTAAGATTGGTCTTTAGTCGATGGGAGTCATTTATTATGTCTTTTGCACTATAGCGGTCTGTCTTTGGCAGTTTTGTTATTCGTTTCTGTACCATACGGCTCGCATTTGAATTACCAAATCTTTGCTTATTTTTACTCCATTTGATAAGCATAGTCGTATTTGTAACTAGCTTAAAATTTCTGAGCTTTGTTTTGTATTGTCATATTAAAAAATATCATCTTTCCAAAACAACATGTATTCTTCATCCCCCAAGGCTAGGGCGCGCCCTCAGGCTAGGGCGCGCCCTCACCTTGTATACATTCCATGCTACCTTGTCATAGTTAAGGCAACCAATTCCTTTCTTCATTTCCCTAAGCTTGGACGCGTCCTAACCACATGGTGCGTCCTAGAGGTTGAGTGCGTCCTTAATTACCTTGATGCAACTAAAAAACCTAATTGCCTTACATTTGCCCCAATTTGATTCCAATTGACCCGTTCTTGACCCGAAAATATTCATCACCAAATTTTGGCTATAACAGTCACCATTGAGAAAAGCTGCTTTGACATCCATCTGGTGTAGCTCTAAATCAAAATGAGCCACAAGTGCCATTATTGTCCTAAAAGAATCTTTCCATGATACTGGAGAGAAAGTTTCTTTGTAGTCAATGCCTTCTCTTTGAGTATAACCCTTTGCGACTAGACGCGCTTTATATCTTTCAACATTGCCCTTGGAATCCCTTTTGGTTTTAAATATCCATTTATAACCAATCGGTTTCGCACCTTCAGGCAACTTGACAAGATCTCAAACGTCATTGTCCTTCATGGATTTCATCTCATCATTCATGGCTTCAATCCACTTTTGACTATTAGCACTTCGTTTGGCTTGTTGGAAGTTGACCGGGTCATCTTCCATTACCCCTATGTCAAACNNTCGAAATTGACTCCTTTTGTCTCTAGTGGATTTCCTATGTGGCACTTCCTCTTGAGGTTGTTGAGTTTGCTCTTTTTGCACATCATCTTGATTTTGAGTAGGAATATGTATAGGTATATCCATATTATTATCTTGAACTACATGAGGTAAAGAAACTGATTCTTCCTCAAAGACAACATTCCTAACTTTATCTTCCCCCTCAAACTCAACATCCTCAAGAGAACTAGCATTTTCCGTTTCGAAAAAGGACCTTGTCAAAGGATCATAAAACTTAAAACCCTTTGTTTTCTCAGGATACCTAACAAAATAGCGACTAACAGTTCTTGAGTCCAGTTTATTCTCATGCGGCCTGTAAGGCCTTGCCTCAACTGGACAACCTCACACATGTAAATGATTGAGACTAAGTGTTTTCCCAGTCCACAATTCATAAGGGGTTTTAACTACTGCTTTGCTAGGTACTCTATTTAGTAGGTAGCCTGCAGTCTAGAGTGCATCTCCCCAGAGTGATTCTGGTAAAGAAGAGTGACTAATCATGCTTCTTACCATGTCCTTAAGCGTTTTGTTTCGTCTCTCAGCAACACCATTCATGCGTGGTTGCCCAGACATTGTGTATTGTGGGACGATTCCGCATTCCTCTAGGAATTTAGCAAAAGGTCCAGGACGTTGTTCACCTGATCCGTCATACCGACCATAGTACTCACCACCACGATCAGATTTAACGGCTTTAATCTTTTCACCAAGTTGATTTTCAACTTCGGCTTTAAAGGTCTAAAAAACGTCCATGGATTTTGACTTTTGAATCAAATATAAGTAGCCATATCGAGAATAGTCATCTATAAAAGTGATAAAATACTGTTGACCATTCCAAGAGGCTGTAGGGAATAGGCCACATATATCATTATGTATCAACTGTAAGACACTAGTACTCCTGTTGGCACTTAATTTCCTTTTGTTCGTCTGTTTACCCTTAATACACTCAATGCAGACATTAAGGTCAGAATAATCAAGAGATTCAAGTATTCCATGTGACATAAGTCTCTCTAATCTCCCTTTAGAGATATGTCCTAAGCGCTTATGCCATAACAGAGCGGAATTCTCTCTTGATAATTTTCGTTTTGTGCCTCTTGATATTGTTTGCAAGGTTTCATTATATGAAGCAACTGTATTCAACATATATAAATTATCAATCAACGAACCAGTCGCAACTAAAGAAGAATTAAGAAAAAGACTAAATTTATTATCTCCAAATGAACAAGAGTAACCATATTTGTCCAAAATAGAAATAGAAACCAAATTCTGTCTAAATGACGGTACTACATAAGTCTCTCTTAATTCAACAAAATGGCCAGTGTCAAAAGATAATCTAAAAGTGTCAATGGCTTCAACTGCAACCGCATTGCCATCACCCACATAGATGAATCTTTCAGCATCACTTGGTTTCCGGCTCCAAATGCAACCCTACATAGAAACACTTTTGTAGGTAGTAGCACCAGAATCTACCCACCATGTATTACTAGGAACAGAAGTCAAATTAACTTCAGAACAGACAAAGGTGAAAAGTCTATCTTTCTTTATACGCCATGCAACATACTTGGGACATTCTTTCTTCACGTGCCCTGATTTCTTACAAAAGAAGCAAGTAACAGCTTGATCTTGAGTCTTTTGTTTCTTAGGCTATGATTTCCCCATTGCAGCCTCTTTATCTTTAGTCCTCTTTCGGTAGTTAACCTTTGAGGTAGTTGTAATATGAGCACTTTTAGTCTTATCATGCTTCAACCTATCTTCCTCTTGCACACAATGTGAAATGAGCTCATTAAGAGTCCATTTATCCTTCTGATATTATAACTCACTATAAATTGACCGTATTGTGCAGGAAGAGAGATGAGTACCAAATGCACAAGCAAGTCATCAGACATGTCAAGTTTAAGTGCCTTAAGTTTTGAAGCGATGTTAGACATCTCCATAATGTACTCACGAATATTTCCTTTGGCTTTATACCTCATCTGAACAAGATCAGCTAAAAGCTTACTTGTCTCAGCCTTTTCTTTTTTCGTAAAACGCTTTTCAAGCTCATCAAAAAATCCTTTACAGATACCACATCGGCATCATCAGACATACCTCCCCTGAATGCTTCAGGAATGCTACGCTTTATCATCATTAGACTTAAGCTATTAGAACGCTCCCACTTCTCAAAGTTCAATTAATCCATATTAGAACTTTCATCCGTAAGAGGAGCAGGTTGTTCTTTCCTTATAGATAGTCTAAATCCATGCAGCAGAGAACTAACAGAACGTTTTCTTTCCAGCTCTTAAAGTTTGTGCAGTTAAGCATATGAATGGAGTTCATGTTGGCAGTTATATTAGCAGCAGATGCATTAACTAGCAATTTGGAGCAAAAAAAATATAAGCTTGCATAATAAAAAATCCTGTCATATGCATATACAAAAGCATTAAAAAACATGAATTTAGATACTATAGCGTGTGGGCGTATTTTGACAAGATACCTGACACAACATTAATATTTAGTCTTTGCATAGAAATATTAACTCGCAAGTGGTACTCTCCACGCAGAAATCAAATATTAATAATAAATTCGGTCAAGCAAAAATCCTTCCTTTGGGCCGGTTAGTTACTCACATGAAAATTTTATAATTATTACATATTTATTTCCGCACGCACATTCATTATTTGGCCATTAAATAACCTTCTTTTGGGCCGATTATTGTAACACATAAATAATAAATATACACATCCTAATATTTCAAAATAAATAAATCTACACATAAATATCACTTTGGCAATATTTTGCTTCAACTCACTTATTAACGAAATAAAAAGGACAAAATATATACTTTTTATATATATTAAAAAAAATGTGCCTCAATCTGTAATATTGTAAATATATAAAAAAATACCAAAATATTTTAATATTTTTACAACCATGTTAATTAAATATATATTAACATTCCTCGAAAGAAACTAATTGCGATTGAAGAAAATAGACAAAATTTTATTTATGGAGAACGAATATGAACAGAACTTCTAAAAGAAAATCACGGGCATGCATTAACAACAAAAGACGACATGTTATTCTATGTCGTAGTTAGATTATCTTAATGGAAAACAGAATTACCATCTACTTGTCTATATTCACTCTTCAATACCATATCATACGAACAAATAAAAAAAAGTCATTCATTAATAATTTATATACGCATGACATGTAATGTTATTAACATGATTGACCATGTTCACGTGCCACTACTAGCTATTATAATTCAAGTAATACAAGCATATACATGCATGTATTCACATTAATAAACTAATCCCATGTCATCGGCAATTCTGAATCAATAAAACATACTTGCTGAAGAAAAAAATGTGTCGATTAAAGAAAATATTCATGGACTGGTCAGATGTTTAATCGATTAAAAAACAATCATAAATATTATATGATCAACCCTAATAATTCAACATAAGATAGACGACTGATACCACTTGTTATATCTAAATACATAATCAGGATAATCTTATGCGATATTATCGAGGTTACACAATAAACTGTAATACGGAAACGTACCTGAATCCATGACAGTAGATATGAATACGAATTGTGGGACTTGATCTTCCACAGACTTGATTCGCCTCTAGCCGTATTTCACACGAACTGATGGGAATAGAGAGTAGAGGTTGTGAATAGTCTTGGAGACCAAAACCTTATTATGTTCTTTATATAGTAGTCTAATTAGGCCCCATTAATCCTAATCAGATTACTATTGAGTATTACACATTACAAAGCCCATACCAAATACTACTCCCTCTGTCCCATCAGATTCTTTACGTTGGGAACCGTGCACTCGACACACATTTTAAGGCTCTTATAAAATATAGTTCCATAATTTATTTTTAAAATATTCTTTTTCTGAATAAAAGTTAAACTATTATATTTTTATACAGAAGAAAAAAATTTTCAAATTTTTTAATAGAACTATACTTTTTATAAGCCTTAAAATGCGTGCCAAGCCCTCCATCCCCCAGCGTAAAGAACTTGGTGGGACGGAGGGAGTATGTTATTGGACCCTTTGTTTTTAGACCACTTAATTAGTCCAAATATAGAATAAACATTAAAAATAATTGTGTTTAATTTGGAAGCTCATAAATTGTAATTATTAATAAAATAATCTAACACGAGCAAATACATCGAGGAACATAATTTTTGTAATATATCTTTTACTTTTACATGTTATATGATAATATGTAGTACTTCTCTATTTCTTTTGTTAGAAAAAACCATTGTTAGGTATAAATGTACACAGAAGGGGGAGGGGGTTGAATGTGTGATAAGAGTATTTTTGATTTTCTTTGATGCTGAGCTTAAGTATGTAAGACTTGATGTGGCAAATATTTGTATGAAAAGATAGACAATATGAACACACAAATATAACTCTAAACTGATTTAAATTGATTAATTTAAAGATGCTATAATCTTAGAATTCAAGAAAATGAAGCTTATAAGAAAAGGAAAATACAAAACTCAAATTATTCAATTCATTCTCTCTGTATTCTCACTCTTAGTCTAGAATAAAAAATGAGAGCATTCTTTATGATACAACAGTGCAATGTGTTACAGGAATATTCATAAAATGGGCTAACCACTTTCTACACAGCGAATTGTCATTTGCCATTTTTTTAGAATCTGTAACTTCTGGACCACTATATTTTCTGTTACCCAACCTTTGTCCTTTTCATCCTAACCCTTGATATTTTGTGTAAACTCCAAGTTTTATTGTAACCTTGCCACTTATTATTCAGAATATTTTGGCGGTTTTGATTTGTTCGTCTCCATATCTCTGTAAAATGCTGTGCCAGTTGTACTCAGTATTTTGTCGATTTCTCCAACTGTCATTGGCTGGCCGAGATCTCCTTCCTTGCCGAACTGTCTGAGATATTAATATGTAAAATGACTTATCGCAGTGTGACATCTCTACACATCTTTCTTGACATTGCTATATGAACCATTGCGACAAGTCAAGACATTTCGACATCTTTAGAGTCTGCGACACTTGTGGCATTTCGACAACTGGGTACATTGCGACAAAAGGCTTTGACTAATCAATCTTACATCTCTGCAAACACTTATGCTTGTCGAGCTCTTGACATTGCAGTAACAATCTTGAGTTTGGGACGTGTAGTGACATCTCGACATAGTACTTTAATATGTTTTTCAACCCAAATCTACCATTATTATATGTAAACTTTATTCATCAGTTTATGATCTACTTACAAAACTGATTTAATTGTATCTTGAGTATTCTGTGAAGAGAAAAATATTAAATAAACTATATGACTTGGGATGACACATGGTATAGAATTGTTATCGTATCAGGTACATTTTATCATGATTATATATAATTTTATCATGAATCATATTTAAAAAAACATATAAATTTTTTATAACTGAAAGAAATACTTCCTTACTTTTTCACCCTTATTTAAAAAAAAGAAAACATTTAACTAGTATTTCTAAATCTTTTATTTTTCTAATAATAGGTAAAAGAAAAAAAGAAAATTACCGAGCGGCTTGGTGCTCAGCGCAGCATAAACTCTGGTTATAACTTTTATTTCATATAAAGCCATCTATCAAATTGAAGATTGAAGAGGGCCATGACGACAAGCTTAAGCTTAAGCTGCTCTTTTGGCTTCAAACTGCCCAATTCAAGGCAACTCCTCTCTCTTCACTTCATGTATATATACACACATACACGCACGTTGCTAACCATCTTATTTTTTTTATTTATATTACTTTTCTTTATAATTCACAATCTCTGTTCTGTATTTATATTTTCAGCCTGTTTCTTATGCATAGATTAAAATTTAGAGATGATCGGCCACTCTATGTCTCGTGTGATTTCTCTCGCTTTGAAGTAAGTTTTCGATATTCATTTATACACTAGCTACAAGTTCTTTAATGCCAATATGTTGCATCATATATTGTTTTCTGTTTGTAAATGATGGTTATGTTAAGTTTAATTGGTGCAGAGTATTTCATTGCTGTAAATTAGAGTTAATTTGATGGTAAATGGTCTAGGGTCTGGTGTAATGGTGATCGATTGGTGAAAGAATATCTCCGTTTAGTTATAATGAGTAGGTACATTGTGTTTTCAGTAAAGTTGTATAACAATTCATACTAAATGCTCTACTAGTTAGTAATAGTCGTGATTGTGAATACCAAAATCAAATGGATTTGAATGATTGCTATTTCTGTCTTTAATAATGTTATTTACCCGAAAGAATGTAGCACAGTTAGTGTTTCTCAGATCATTTGTCTTTCTTCCGCATAAATGTTTAAAGTTACATGTGACAACTAATGACAAATAAGCACAAAAACTTTTCGTTCCTCTGCGTTCTATTATTCCACATATATTGCACGTTTAAGTGGTCTCAATGTAATTACAAATTACGGTAGTTTTTGAAAAGTTGGAAAGGTTTATGTTTAAGTAGCTAGGTTTGGAAGCAACATTTTACGTTGCTTTCTATGCCGTATTGATACAAGGCAGGTAGGTAATTCAATATACTTCATTACTAGTTTAAGACCCATGAACGTGTGCATTATTCTTTAGATGAATCTATTAACCCGTATTTAGAGGCTGGTATTGTATTAAGAATTTCAATGACTTTTATGGATTTTTTAATGACTTTTCTAGAGCTAATGAAATTCCACATGATTTTCAGTAGAATGAATTTCATATTTCTAATAGATATCCATATACTTTTATACTAGTTAATATCCTGTGCGCGGAAAAGTTTTAGTATTTGTTATTTTATAGTTTATAGTAAGGAAGAAAACAAATTATAGACGACAATAAAATTAAATATAATAATATGTTATTGATGAGGTTTGAATCATAAATTATAGAAGACAATTAAATTAAATATAATAATATGTTAGTGATGAGGTTCGAATCATATACATTTTTTTATATCTTTAAAATTAATATGTTACTAGGACTCTTCATTTTACCTTCGAGTATCAGTGTTGGACACTCGGACATGGACACTTTTTTTAGGCCAAAAACATGTATATTTTTCAAAATGTTGCGAAGTCCGATACTTGGACACATATCAATGTCAGAAACTTCTAGCCGAGTCCGAGTAACATAAAAATTAATGGCATAAATGTTTAACTATATTATGTTATTAACGGGATTCGAACCTTACACCAATCATAGTAGTTAAAATATTAAAATAAAGAATTTTTCTTTATAGTGCATCTAATGATCCTTGCTTTAAAATCTAACGTGTTGTTACTGTGTTAAGCAACTGCACTTGTACACTGTACCAGACCGACAACCAACCAAATATACCATCTTGCGGTTATAATTGTATTGTATAGATTGTATAGATAAATTGGTCTCGAGTTAAATAATTTATACAGTTTTTTTTTAATGAATATAATGTAGTAGACTTTTCACAAGACAGTCTTATGCTAAATGTCTAGTATTTTTTCATAAAATTTTTAAGTTGTAGAAACGTAGCTATTTATTTTTTACCAAGTTATTTTGACATAATAAAAGAGATCAGAATAGAATGTAGTTTCATTGAAAGTGAGAGGTATTTAATAAACAAATAGAGTTCCTTTCACACATAAAAATTATTAAGCCCATATTTGCCTTATATTATGCTAGTAGGAGGAAAGAGGATAATAAAATCACGTTAAATCCTTAGAATACCCTCAAAACTTTTTTCATGGGTAATATGTATAGTGTCAGTAAAAGTGGTTCTGTTTTACAGTCATTGACATTTTGAATAATCGACTTTGCAGAGTATTTAGATGTCAATATTCAGTATCACCCTATTTTCTGAAGTCTCAGGTTGAAGATCACCAAACTTTTGTAAAGTCCTTAAATGTTAAATGAATCTCTCATGATTTTTGAAGTCATCAAAAGACATTTAATGCCTTAATACAAGCTTTGCATTTTAGCATGCTTTGTACTTATTTACATAATATTTAGTGCATTTTTGTAGTGTATGACCTTTTCCTTGCTGTCTACTTGTATACAATTAAGCTATTGGTTGATGATATTTTGACCTTCATTGACTTTCCCATGGTGTCAAATCTCTGAATGAATTCTACTTTGTCCACTTCATCGACACTTCAGTTGCTAGACATCTTTACATTATGGATCCCGTTTTTCCACCAAATTCTTTTGCAGGACCACTCATTGGTTATTACGTTGGAGTGCATAAAAATTGTGTACTAAGTAAATCTTGTTTTATTTTAAGATAAGGGACGTTAGCTATCGCCCTCCCGGAACACAAACGAACATATTGAGTGGAGTTAATCTATCTCTTACTGAGAGAAGGTAAAAGGGGTTTCCAGTCTGACTCAAATCACTTTAAGTTCAAAATTTCCAATTTTATTAGTTGCGATTTTCCGTTTCCGTCTCTGTCTTTACATGGAGCACAACTAATGTTTTGAACTAAATGACTACGGATTTCTTTGCTGCAGTTTTGGCTTAATTTTTGGGCGAAGTGGAAGTGGAAAATCTACTCTCTTGCAGGTTGTTTATCAGACTTTGCATCTCTAGTTCAAATTCATGATCGTAGCCTTATAACATCTTATGTACAGCTTATTGCAGGGCTCAGTAAACCAACTTCGGGCTCTATTTGCATTCAAAGATTTCGTGATGATGGTAGTCCACATCAGTCTCCTATATTATCATCTCCGGAAAGAGTTGGCATTGTGTTTCAGTTTCCTGAAAGGTAATAATGTTGTTATCAATTTATGTAGACATAATTTTTAAGTCACAGTTAGTTGTTGGTAAAACTTGCAATGTATTTAGAGTTGCAGAAGTTACTGCAACTAATGTATAATGTATTACTTTTCTTAAATCCTAGTCGGTCATTTAATCTGACGATTAGATGATTATGCATGTTTAACACCTGCTGCTTGCTATTGTGTGTGATGAGTTAAGCCTCCATGGAGTTGTTTTATACTTCTATACATTTCTTTTTCAAAATATAGTGTTATGATCATTCCGCAGACGTGATAGTAAAATGGAAAGTGTAGAAGATTGGATGGCCACTTTGTATGTTGGTACACAAGATGTAAGTTATCATGAGGCTATTATTACAACAATACATTATTCACTTGTATATGTATACAAGCATACAAATATATGTTTATTTCATTTTAAATTAGGTATTGTATGTTTTAGGAAGAAGGATGTATGGGTGACCTTAGTTTATATTGAAACGTCGTTTAATAATAAACATCTTAGTAAGGTGCCAAAAAATGGATAAAACAGTAGTGAAATATAGATTTGTAGAGAATTGTTTAGAGAAAAATGTTAAAATGTTTAAGTGAGAGGGAGCTACACAAAGTCTAGAGGAATATAATTTTCAATCCCTTAAAAACTCTCACATACGTGTGTGTGTTTAAAAGATATTCAAAATCCACGGGAAATAGTTTTTCAAGAATGCACTTAAAATGATGATCTTTGGAATAAATCATACACTTTTTTCTAATTATTATGATAATAGTAAGAATAATATATAAATAAATAAATAAATATATATATATATATATATATGATTGTGCTGCATGCAGCATGTGCATCCAAAATGGAATAAGATATAATGCCTTCGACTTCACCGATTCCGATATAGGGCGTAGTTATTTCCGTTTTGATACTTATATGAACTTTTAAGAACATAGTTGAATAATATGAAATATTTTTGTAATGTATTAGTAATTTCTTATTGTGTCAAGATATTTATACATATTACATATTTTACCAGTAGTAAGTGAATATACGAACAAGAACAGATGTATCTAGATGCATGCATCCAAAATAGATGGGTTTTTGTAATATAGATTCAGTTTTTAAATCCCTTCAACATATCTAGACTTAGTGCAACCGAGCGCTTTCTGGATGTTATCTCAATTTAATGACTAACTCGTACTCTCTCTTTTTTGCAAAGAGTTTCATTACAATTCTTTTAATCTTCTTTGAACTCCTAGTGAGGTTGGGAGCCATGAAATAGATTATAATTTACTTTTGTAATTTAATTATAACAGAGTAATCAGAAGAAATTTTTCTGTGTAAATTTGTCAATTGAAAAACCTTATTGATGTTTTTCTGTGTAAATTTGTCAATTGAAAAACCTTATTGATGTGAAAAATAGAGGTTTGAAAGTAAAAAAAAAGTACATATGGTGCAAAATTGCGTATCTAAGTATGCTATTTTTCTGTTGTCTAGGTATTTTCTTGCAGACAATATTCTAGATGAAGTTACATTTGGGTGGCCAAGACAAAAGGCGAGCCTTCCCTTGAAAGAACATCTTGCTTCTAGACTACAAAGAGCTATTTCTTCGGTATTATACTTCGCTTAGCTTTTTTGGACTTCATAATTTTACTTTGTTACATAGCGTCTGTGTAGGTTGATGCAATATGACTAATGTCTTGTGAAATTAATCCCTTAGGTTGGTCTAAGTGGAATCTCTTTGGATAAAGATCCTAGGTCACTCAGTGGTGGCTACAAGCGTCGGCTTGCCCTTGCAATTCAGTTAGTAAGATTTTTATATGCCCTAATTTTCTAAAACAAATGTTATGCATTAAACTTGATGTGGTATCTATCCATATTTAAATATTAACACAGTTGAAGAATAATGCTCAATTTTACATTCACATTTATAAATCGACTTGGTTGTTAACTTTTGATTACTTTTTGAAATTTAACTTTTGATTACTTTGTTTGACTATCTAGGTGCAGTCCCCGGATTTATTAGTGCTAGATGAGCCTCTAGCTGGTCTTGGTATGCTTTGACAACTCTATGGCCAATTGATTTACGTGAACTCTTTTACTATTAAAATAAGATGATGATTAATCTTTATATTGCATTTTCGTTTGGCATGGTTACTTAATTTTCTTCTGTACTGTGCCTACGAATGCACTTTTTATGTCTCCCTTCCATTCTAGTACTATATTTCATATTAATAGCATACCATCTTTGGGGCCTTGTATTCAGATTGGAAGGCACGTGCAGATGTTGTAAAGCTTTTAAAGAATCTAAAAGAAAAAGTAACCATACTTGTTGTCAGCCATGATCTCCAGTAAGTTTTTATTATCATCACGACTGCATTACTTTGTCAGTAATGCTTTCCTTCCATTATTGTTTTGTGAGTTGGTGGTTGTAGAAAAATAGTGTTGTAGTGTGTATATGTCATTAGTACATTATCACAAACCTACTTTAAAATGCTCAACGGTCAGCTTATAGTTATACATAATTTAATTAAAGGAATCAAATCATTTTATCGTTCTACTAGTGTAATCTATAATATTGCTTATAATGTACTTCCCCTAACATAATTAAATGTTATAAATAATTAAATTTAACTTTATTCCCAAATAATAACATAAATTAGTATTAACTAATCTATGATTTCTTGCTCCGCATCATTCGCCTCCTTAAAGAGGCTTGACCGAGGGTTTATAATAATGGAGAAACCATAATCCTCAATAACGACTCCACATGATGCGTACATGTACTTTTTGGAAACCATTTAGAGATATTATTCATAAATTTGACTTTGTTGAAGATTTAGAGATGTCTTTAAGCAAAGACTTTACATTATTGACGTCTTGTACGATCCCCACATCATTAACTTGTATCTCTTTATGCATTTCCAACGGGAACCATATAGATGAGGGAGAAATAAACTCCTCATTAACTTGTACACTGAATTTCGTTTCAAGAGTCTTACTGCAGAAATCATTAAATAACTCAGGTTGATGCATCTTGGATTTCTTGTACTCTTCATATGATTGTTTACATTATAACCATTGACGACTACTCAATAATAATTCGAAGCATGTAGATAAAAATTTCTAAGCGTACTTTGCGATCTTGAAGTAGTCCAAGTTAAAACATTTGAATTCTGGTTCTATAGGATCTTATCTATACAAGAACACATGTAGATTTGAGACTAAGCAACAATGATACAGAGAGCGTGCTTTTGTCTCGGGTGAGTGTCGATTCTCTTACAAACTTCGATGAATGGGTAAGGCTAGAATATTGGATTGGAAGAAATTAGCTAAATTAAAGTGTATCAGGTATTTTGGCTCTATTGGACATTGGACAGGGTAGAGAAAGGGTTCAAACAAAGGATGAAAAGCTATCTTTACAGAGAATTGACAGAGAAACGAATTCTAAGATTCATCAAATAACTATCAATATATAATAGTCATTTTCTCTAATGAATGATAAGCACTGAAATAGTATGGTAAGCACTGAAATAGTTTTTGTTATGGAATTCCTGTTAGTCAAATGAATTTCTAATAAAGAGAAACTGATCTAATTTCCCATATAAATTTGATGAGCATAATTAGTTAAAGAAAAGAAAACATTTTATTATTCTACTAAATCTAGAACATTTTTAATACCATACTTATTAAATATAATAAGAATTTACTATAAACTCTATTCCAGAACAATAAACATAAAATAATTAATTAATGTTTAAATTTATTGATCCGCATCATTTACATCTTTACAATGCACATCTTTAAATATGAATAGGATTGATTTTAAAATGGTCTCTAAAGTGAGCTAAAATTTTCAATCGTTTGATTGTAGTTTTCGTTGTAACACCCCCAGACCCGGGGTTGGAGATCTGAGTTGTCACGGTCTTTGATTCCATTATAACACTTAACTTGAACCATACTTATCTACTTGCATTCTCATAACCCCACCATAATATACTCACACACACAGTTATAGTCCCAGAGATGAAATTGAAATAAGCATAAGTCTTTAGATCCACAAATTAAAGTCATTATCGACTCAAAAGATTAATTATACAGTTTACAGGTTCTTGCCATTATATCCGTGATAATAATAAATAAGTCTTGATAACCAAAAGCTGGCAGTCTAACTTATAGGTAACTTATACCTCGGCTATGGCAGCTACTATCTCAGCCGGTAGACGCGGGGCGTTTCCCACGGA
>PHNY01093507.1:16722-27184 GCA_003724115.2 Anethum foeniculum
AATTTACTCAAGATATTGCGAGTAATCATTTCAAAACATGCATGCATACTTAGTGGATTGTATGGAAAACAATTATCACACAACAACAGTAGTAGGGTTTAGAAAGCTTGCCTGAAGGTACGGGTGTAGTAGCGGGTCTGAGCTCGCTCGGGTAACCTACAATAACAAGTTATACAAGGTTTGACCTCGGTCGCCTTGCGACTACTAAGTTTATGACTTTTAGGAGCGCGAACGCTCGATTATCAAGTTGATTTCTAAGGGCGACGCTTACGCGCCCTCGACTTCACTATTTTTATTAAATTGAAAAATTAACTTTTTAAGGCGAATCCTTCGCACGACTCTCCGCAGAAAATCATTAAAAACACACAATAATCCGCAAATTAATTCATAATTCAACTCTATTCAATAAATAAAAGATTACAAGAGTTTATATAGATAATTAATTACTTGGGAGGGAAGTAATTTCCTAAAACCAAATTCTTATAAATATACTAATTGAAGTAAACAAATCCTTCTATTATTTTAATAGAATAATCTAGAATCTTCCTAATAAATATACTTAATATAAATATAACAACCCAATCAATTATAGTTACTTCTAAATCTAATTAATAATATAAAATATATGCTAATCAATTTAATTATTCCATGTTCCGCATCAATCTTATTTTACATACAATAAGTGAAAATTCGACTAGATATAACTATTTATTAAATTAAAATATTTTATTTTGTAATTATAGTTTATAGGTGTAATAAGAATATGTTTAATACACTTCTTTTGTTAGAACAGTTAATTGTTGAAATGGATGTGATTGTGGGGGTTTGGTACGTGAACTTCTACCTTGTTACCCACAAAAGTTAAAAATTGGTTTTTTTTTCAAAAGTGAAAGATTTGGTTTTTAACCGTGCTTCTTTTGAATTCAATCGAACATTTTTTTTAACTGTGTTTCTAGTTGTGTTGATCTATGACAATAATGCGAAACTTGACCATAGTCGAGGATTCAAGCAGCTCTATTAGAATATTGCTCACATTTTTTTAATAACGAATAAGGGAGTTGTAAGGTTAGCTATGTATGATTATCTATCGTAATTAAAAATAACTGGGCATCGTCATGCATTGTACTATTCTTTTTTGGTCATTCATGTGTAGCAATTGTTTTACAATGGGGTTGTTTACGTGCAGAGAAATGGCAGCTCTAGTTGACCAATCATGGCACATGTATATGGGTGGAATGCTCAAGGAAGAGCGTCTACCTTTATAAACTTAATTGCTGGGCTTGCTCGCTTATGCTTCATGTTGTATTGTTGTAATTTGAGGTACTATTTTAACGCGTACTTTTTGCGTGGTTCTATATTCATTTTCTATAATGATATTTACTTGGATAAATGAATCATGACTACGAGAACATGTATAAATATTTTATATGGTGATGAGTTTAATGTTAAGACTCACGCCTCAGCCGTCAATTGCTGTCAATTGCTGACCTCTAAGAATTGATAAAATTTGCATATTCTTATTTACTCCTTTAAAAGTGAAATTCTTGTTGATAGATGACAACATGCATTATTTTAAATAACTAATTCGCGAAACCAGGGCTTTGGAGAAGCAACTTATATGGATTTCTTATATTTAGAACTCCTTCTTGGAAGCGACTTTAAGCAATAATCTATCATAGTCTAGTTAGCGTAAACACTTTTTGACTATTGAAGTATCCATGTCAGGATACACCATTGTTGTCATGGCGCTCAACTAGTCGACTAGTCGATGCTTTGAGAAAGTCAACTGGAGGGTTCGACTTGCGAATTGTTGACTAGTTGATTGACTTATTGGCTAGTCCTCGACTAGTGTAAAATCTAATCAAAATTTAAAATGAAATAAAATATTCTAAAAACCTACTCAACATCAGCAACAATCAATATGCTAATCTCAGGTTATAAATCTTTGTGTGTGTTTTTATATATCTATTAATTGATTAAAACTGAATATACATGTAGTATAATATGTATAATATGTTTATGTATTTGTATAGTCAACTTATTTATGTTTGTACATGGAAGGGGAAAAAGATATGTTTGTAATGTGATTGATATACATATGAGTAGCGGAGTGTTAGATTTTTTTTTGGAAAACCATGTATATAAGATATACATTATTATATCTAATTTAATTAATTATTATTAAATTGTCGACGAATTGGACCTCCATCGACTTAACTCAACTTATCGATAAGACAACCAAGGGAGACATGAACCTTTACTATTACTATCAAACATACCAAACATACGTAGCCCAAAATTTGTCATTTGCATAAATTGATCCTTACTTCGATAATTTTTGTTGGTAATATAAAATTTTAATTATAGATATCTCAAAAAGCAATGATTCGTTTTCACCCTTTAATTTGTTGTTGGTGAGAGCAACTATTACGGAAACTTGCAAAAGTTGTTAAATTTAGAGTTAGTTTATTAACATTGAACTTTAAAAAATGGAATATTCAATATTTTATTCAGGATTTATGTGTTCATATTGGTAGCCTTTGAGGGTCGGAAGGTAATCAAGATAATCTTTTTATTACATTGTGAAATTAAATATATATTATGTCCATAAATTTAAATATAAATCTAAAATTTTCAAGTTTTTTCTTATAGGTTAGGGATCTTTGCAGAAACAACCATTTCAATGTTTGGTTTGATTCATTATATTGTTGAAGTTTAGAGGTACCATTTACCAAGGACTTGACTCGAGACCTCAAGCTAAACCAAGCTTCCTTTAAAAAAAATTTGAAACCTTAAACTGAAAAAAGGCCCCAAATGGCACAATTTGGAGGTAAAATGCCCCAAATAGCACTTTAAGACGCTACATCGTGTAGCGTTTAAAGTTTTGGTTCCTAACGCTAGTTTAACTAGCGTTTCCATAGTTTGAAGTTGGCAAAACGTGACTTTATGTCACGTTTTNNATTTTTATTTTTTTTGTAATGCTTCTTATTGTGTGTCGTTTTGAGACCCGAAATACCACTTAATGTTACGTTTTTAATGGTTATTTTAATATTATTTTTTTAAAAAAAAATTAGTAGTTTACCCTAATTTAACAAATTTTAATTTTTTTACGGTTCAATAATCCCCTTTTGGGTTTTAGAAATATTAAAAAATTGAATAAAAGACATAAATACTTAGCAATTTTAAACATTTTTGGGTTCACCGATCCCCTTTTGGGTTTTAAAAACGTTTAGATTAAAATAAATAAATAACACAACGATTTAGGGTTTAGGATTTAGGGTTTAGGGCCTTTAGACCCTAAACTGCAGAGCCTAAACCCTAATTAAAGCTAGGGTTTCGGGCCTTTAGGCCCGATACCCTAGGAACCAAACTCTAATTATTAACGGTTTTTAATATTTTAGGGTTCAATAATCCCCTTTTGGATTTTAGAAATATTTAAAAATTGAATAAAAGACACAACTACTTAACAATTTTTAACATTTTAGGGTTCACCGATCCCCTTTTGGGTTTTAGAAACATTTAAAAAAAATTAATAAAAGATACTAAACCCTAGAGCCTAAACCCTAATTAAAGCTAGGGTTTAGGGCCTTTAGGCCCGAAACCCTAGGAACCAGGCCCGAAACCCTAGGAACCAAACTCTAATTATTAACCGTTTTTATTATTTTAGTGTTTACCAATTCCCGATTTGAATTTTAAAAATTTTAAATTATTAAATATGTGAATAAAATCCGAACAAAATACCCTTAAAGTAGCATTTTAAAGTGTAAAACAGCACCTCAAATTAGAGAAAGCGAGGTAAACGAGTTGCGTTTAAAGTTTTTAAAATATTAAAAAATGTAGTAACGCTACATTAAGTAGCGTTGGAACTTTTTTTTAAAAAAAAAATTAGGTGAAACGCTACATGATGTAGCGTTTTAAACAAAACTTTTAAACGCTACCCGATTTAGCGTTTTGGAGTACTATTCAGGGCCAGCTTTTTATTCTGTGCCATTTGGGGCCATTTAACCCCAAATTGTGCCATTTGGGGCCAACACCCCCTTAAACTAATAGGTGAAAGCAAATCCACTAATATGGATCATACATCTGTAATAGAATCATTGTTCAATTATAAGCTCATTGTTTATAAGGCACCTATTTTTTAGAAGGCAAGAGGTACAAAGGTTCCACCGGAGCCTAGATGCGTGACAAGGCGGAATTTATATAATAAATTTATATATTTATATATGTAAAAAAAATTCAAACTCAATGATTAGAATTTAGACATGGTTTGTACATCCTTCTCATGTTTTTCAAACCCAAACAAGACATTCTTTTTTGTATGTTAGTAATTGACACAAGAAATTTTGTCTACACAACACAACACGATATCAATTAATTGTAATAAATAATATAGTAAGAAATAAAATTATAACTAGTTGTGCACTTTCGGGTTACACACATGATCTAGACGAGAACACGACGTGAGATATTTTCATGTAATAAAAGCAATAAAAGAAAAAGAAACACAAAAATTATAAATCTAAACAGGAATTTGTGTCTCTTGTACAAGTGTATTGTATCCATCTATAAGTACCCAAAAAATATTTTGAACAAGATTGAACACATAAAATCAAGATACAGTTACCATTAATCATTGTATATACATATGTTGCCTTTTTCATTTAATTAGTGTGCGTTCGTAGCTCATTTGCTTCAAACAACTATGGCTGTAACAGAAGTAATGATTTGCACATTATTACACTTCCTTGGCAACTATGTCAAGATTTCATCACACCTATTATGACCAGAATTATCTTGATCATAAAAACTTTCACTTGATTTGAGATCACTATCACTCATAACACATAACTAACATGATACTTAACAATATAATAAACCATGCGATCAAGCTCACACATCACACTTGAATGACAAAGATGGAAAACATGACTGTGTTGATTGGCTTTCTAGAGCTCTAACACGAGATCTGCAGTGATGACAGTAAAGAGTGTGAAACAAACAGATGGTAGCTCTTTCTTAGTGCTTTTAAGTACTTATATGTAACATATTTTGAGTGTACTAATATATCAACTAAGATAAAATAACATTATAATTTTCTTTTAATATATTATTGTGTGTGGGCATGTGTGTGTGTGTGTATTCTAATATATTATATGCTGCTTTTTGAGTTCCGGGTTTTCTAATTTATAGACTATGCTAGCATTCTAAGTATGCAAAGACAATTGGTACTTACAGTCTGCATCTGTTTTAATCCAGTGTCCCCCATTTCCAACTGAATGGCTTCTTTCAAGGCTGTCATGATTATTGCTCACAGAGATTATCTTTTCTTTCAAAATATTCTTGTTTGGAAATTTGCGATTGCCTTCTTCTAGGATTGTCACAGCTCTATCTTGGTGTTTGATTCTGTCCTCATATTTCTGTGACTTGGTCATTTTTTGGCCAGGAAATATTGATATTTCTGGATGAATCCTTTTCTGCAACAGTCTTAAGACCTGGTATGCATAGAAACATGAAATTTAGTTTACTTGTGATGTTTTGACTTGGTAATATGACCCTCTACTTGATAATAGTCAAAGATATTATTATTGTGCTTTTTTGTGTTGGTTCATTACAACTTAAGAGTATTGGCTTGGTGATATGAATCCTTTTCTGCAACACTTTTAAGCCTTGCATGTGCATAGAAACACGAAATATTGTTTACTTGTGATGTTTGACTTGGTGATATGACCCTCTCCTTGATAATAGTCAAATGAATTATCTTTGTGCTTTTTGTGTTGGTTCTTTATAATTTAAGATTATTAAAGTTTATGGTTTAAACATCTGTTCAGAAGAATATAATCAAGCACTACAGAAAGCTAGGGAGTATACACTCTACATGGCACGACTATATGTCTATAGCTTCTATGCTTTTTTGATATAAGTTTTCATTAAAAGAATTAGGGAATCAGTATTAGGTGACCAACCTTAGGGAGTTTCCTCTTAGTTGAGGCATTGCCAGCACCGTGATCATTAGCAGAAGCTTTGCTGCACCTTGAGGTAGCATGAATTTTTCTAAGCATCTTCTTCATGAACTTTAGGGCACATGTTCCTTTAGTTGTCATCCTGCCTTCGTCAGTTTGTTCCTTTTGTTGCTCAGAGTTGTTATCATTTGCAAAAAGCTTCCCAAGGGATTGCTTTTCTTTCTTCATCTCTTCTCCTATTCCTGGATATTCTATTGATGAATTAAAAAGATACTGCTGTAATGGGCATGTCACCATGTTTTTATCTTCTTGGGCATCAGTCCCTTCAATTTGATAACCACTGATCGTAATAGTGCTAACAAAGCTGCTTCTTTCTGACGAGTCATAATCAACATCGTTAGCTTCAGCTTCAAGAAACTTTTCTAGCTCATCATGTATAAGCTTTAACCCGGTCTCTGTCACTAAAGTTTCTTTCTCATATACACTTTGACAAGATATAGCAAACTTTGGTGTTGTAGGCTCTGCAATATTAGGTTCTGAACCCAGTGTTCCAATTGTTAGAAAACCATGGAAGAGCTCAGACATCATGATGGCGGATTCTTCGTCAGAGACTTCTTCCTCATTTGACTTGGGGCCATTAAAATATATTGAACATTCCCGTTTGGTCTGCTTTGTGTGTGCAGAGGTGTAGCTTGGTTGTGAATGGTGTTGGTGCTCGTCAAATGACAGCTGTGCAGAGAGACAAGAACATGAGTTCCCTGAAACATTTACTTAAATGGTTAGTTAACAAGAAGAACAGATGATCTTTCATATCTAGTGGTGGTGATGTATGTTTTCTTGAAGAGGAGGTTTTTATTGATGCTTTAAATTGTCTGTAGTTTCAAGCGCCTGAACCAGGTCATATACATCTATTTCTCATTATCTGTCCATGAGAAGTCAGCAGTTTACAGTGTTTGAGTCGGTAAATTGCAGCGGGGGAACAGTTAATGAAAAGAAGTACAAATAAGGTACAGTGGATTGGGCGAGGTGGACATACCAAATGATAATTTTTTTAGTGGCTCAGTGCTGTCTTTCCTTGATTTCCGGTACATCCAACTCAGAACCTGCAACAGTAAATATAATGCTTAGAAGCTTTGTATGTAAAGTAAATTTGATTAACTCGGACAAACCTTCATGTTTGAACTTTCGATGATAAACCAGTTATGCTGGGAAAAGGAGGTTTAGTTATTGGACAATTTATAATGTTGACACAAGAAGAAATTGGAGGATGTTTTTTGTGGGTTGTCAGTGATAGGAAACCGTGAGCTACTAGAAGTGTTTGAGATAGAGATAAGCGGAGTGAAACACAGAGAAGATTACAATATTGTTGTTGGCTGTTCCTTGTCAAAATTGTGTCATGCGAAAGAACTTGATAGTCAATTAAGGCCCACATGTTGGGGGATATTACTACTCCATGGAAACACTTTCTTGGAGTTGGTTATGCATTTCTAACTACTAAACAATTATCAAGTGATATTTTTTAGTGTTAGTGGATATTGAACATGTCTAAGAATGCTAGTTGCGAATTCTTGTATCCAGATTATTTTTTTCCCTGGGAAAGTCACAGAATTTACAATAGTTTCACCAAATTTTTACTAATAGTTAGCTTTTGCAAAAGATGATAGGTAATGGCAGATTTTCTAGTGAGAAATTGCTAAAATACAAGGAGCAGTGCTGGGATGCAAGGGTCCAAGTGAGGCCCCTTTCAGGTTTTGGCAGGTTTAACTTTCAGTAAGGTGCTTCATAATGAAGAGAAGTGTATAAGAGATATATATCCAAGTTCACTAGTGAATATAACTTCCTTTGGACACGAATTGAATGTACAGAAGTTGTGAATAGAGCTCTTGTGCTCCATGTGGTGATGCCTTACTGCATGTGCATGTGCATGGGTAAACCTATTATATTTATATCGTTAGAATATATTTAAATGTGAAGTGATATCAATAACTATGATTGCCACTTAATATACCCTCTTGAAGGGAATCATGTATTTTATCCAATCCCAACAAAAGGCATGGTTTTAATATATATACTTTTTGGCAAAATATACTTTTAAAATTTAATGTCAAAAAAATAAAAGAGGCTTTCCTTTCAATTGCTATTAGTCATTTTATATTCTTATTTTTCTGAATGATCATGTGCTAGAATTTAAATTCTTGCACATACATGCCTTTCTAAGGCTTGAACCCTCAACCTCTTATTATCAAGATAGGGGTGTCTGGTAAGTTATAAGCCAAGGGATGCTAACTATTTAACATGTGCTCTGCAGACATATATAACGAAACCATGTACCGTACTTAATACCTGCAAAAGGTCACTCTATTGTGTTATAACATTAAGAATGGGTATAGGGGTAGCTTGTATACAACCTTATAGTTAGTAACCAAAGATTTTTTGGTGCATTACTTTGTTAGCTATTATGAGCTGAGAAAATTATAGTCATGACGAAGACTAGTGCTTTATGTGCACTGCTCTTGTGTTTCAGAGGATTCAAAGTCTGTTACTTGAACCTTTGTGCATTGTATTTCTGATGATTCCTTTCCTTTTTCATTTTCTTTTTGGTTTGATGACAATATTAGTATTTTAGTTGACAGCATCTAGTAATGCACAACTTGAAACCCATCTGTAGGAAGTGTTTGTCTGATTGTAGATGATATCTGTCAATCCATAAGTTTTCTACTTTCTAGCTGCTGCCCTGTAATGCAACTCCTTATCACATCTTGTACGCATAATTATATGTCTAAGTTCGTATGTTTTCCATAATCTAGATGCTAATTAAGATGCTAAACAACAAGTTTACTTGGTTGTTGGGAAGTTCATTCACTCATTTCTTCTGTTAGGTTAATTGCAATTATACCGTAAGTGTCACTTACAATTCTGTTGATGATGTTGTGGTTTGGCAGTATAGTAAGTCTGTGAAGGGGATATTCATCCAAAGAAATTACTGGAAGCAGCTAGTTTTTGCGGCTTAACATCAACTGTCATCAGGTTCATCACTTTACTAGAATTATCTAATTGCTATAGAGCTTTTATGTTATTGGACATTCAAGCATGGAAAAAGACTACGTTGCAAAATTTAATGGCAATTTTATGTCAATATCTCAATTATTGCACGTCCTCAGGAGAGGGCTGACAGATGGAAATGCCATACAGATTTTTTGCCTCCTTTTCCTTGTTATAACAAAAGCAATAATATCTAAACTTAATAGGAGCAGCAATAAATAAGTTTAGACTGTGCACCAATAGGAACCTCATTTTTAGCTAAGCAACGATTAGCTAAAAAACAGTGATGTTGCCTCTTTTGTTAAATAAAAGACAAAAGGGGTTATGTACCTACTCCTTAGTTCACAATCAAACAAGCAAATAAATGTTGATCAATTTGTACATGGGAATCTCCCTGATTGCCTAAACCGCGACACTGTGGTTAGAAATCTCCAGTGTCGCGAAATAAGATTTATTTTATTCTTGCGGTCATAGTATTTTTATTTTTGTATTACGGGGCAATATTTGCACCTTTTGATTGTAGCAGGTATTATTCTTATCATGATATACCCACCCTTTATATGGTCATATTAAGTATCAGTTGTGGAATTATTAATTAGTGCTTAGTTATGTATTTAATTTATGTACAGCTAGCTATTGTCAGTTCTGTTTATATCAGGTTGGTTGTCAGAGAGGCACAGAGTTGATAATTGGGGACTAGTTATTAACTTATAAGGTTTAACAGCACTCATTAATATCTACAAGGGAGCTTCCAGTTTTTCACTTGTTCCTATCACTCATCTCATTTTCTGATGTTTTAAATTATTGCGGTACCAAGTACTCACAACTTTTTTTTGTTTTTGTTTTTTAAAATCATTGTTTTAAATTTTATTAACCAAATACTCCTATCGAGTTTTGGATTGATATTGATATTAATCAAAACTTTAAAGCAAGTAGCCTTGGTGGGAATGGAGGATAGATGATAGGGTATGTCTTAAGGATCCCATGCGACTGGTGGCTGTCCTACATCAACCTAATAAGGTTGCTTTGTAATCAATTATTTTACTTATTACGTCCGCAAAATATTATTATTAAAACCACTCCATGGAAAAAAGAGAGAAAGAAAATGATTTCATTCTATAAAATTTTCGGATTCCTTTTTTCCTTCTCATAATTTATATATGAACTAGATAATGTAGCCGCCCTTCGCGGGTGTTGATAATTTTTTCATTTCGACAAATAGTATAAAATAAAATAGTTAATAGGAGATAACATGAAAATTTTAAAACATTACAAAATAAAATGAAAGAGTTTGGAAAACAATATCAAAAAGGTTGGTAATTTAAAAACATTCCAAGCATATCTTATAAGCACGCTGTTATTAGCCGACCCTCTCTAGTTTATGTTGCTAAAAATTTTACGGATTGTTTTCCGCAACAAAATAGAACTTAAATTTGTAAAAGAAAATTGTAGATTATGTC
>PHNY01093654.1:3047-23352 GCA_003724115.2 Anethum foeniculum
GAATCTAAATACATGAAACGTGGAAACGGAACTCACATACATGTATGTCTTGATCCCCTTGACTTAAAGTACGAAAACATATATACATGCTTCTAATTTCTATCTAATATATAAATTTTGTGAAAAGTTTCTTTTTTTTATTATTTATTTTAATCACACAACCAGAGAATGAACATATTCACAGTTTATGCAAGCATCTAATTTATAATGTGATGATTTGAATCTAGCAAATATGACATGCGGATGTAGCATACAAACACAAATATTCCACGAAAGTCAATTAAAAAGCATGCTCAAAGAAAAAAAAAAGTTTAACCTCAAGCAAAACATAGAGAACGTACCTTTGGCTTAACACGGCTCTATACAATTTTTATTATTCCAAAAAATTTGTTATATAGGCATACAAACCCTAAATTAATAAGGAAATTTTAAAACTTGGTCCTAAAATTTCTACTACCTCTTCAAGTAATTCTAAATTAGTAAATATTCTACACACAATTAACTTAAATAAAAAGATACTAATTTTTCAAAATATTTTCACGCTTCTTTCTATATTAAACAAATCTTATGCTAATTAACTTGCACAAAAAGATTTCTAGAACATTCTAACTAATGTAATTATCTCAATTAAAAATACCGTATATTAAAATTCTAATTCCAAATTTAATAATATCCCAATCCATAATCAAGACTTCATAATCTAATTCAATTTATATTTCTAATAATTTTCTAATTTTATCCTTTTTCTCTATTTTCTTTTAATTTTATTATTTAAAAATCACGAGATATTACAAATTTGATACCTCGGGACACTCAAAGTGTCCAAGTTGCTGGACAAAAGCAAATATCACCATTGGAAGAGACATTTTAAAGTGGCTAGAGCCACTGACCCGGGTCGGGGTCATTTGCCCTTCAATTAATTTTTTAATATTACTTTTTGCAAATACTGGAGATGCATGTGACTTGTGAGTGTGAGCATTATTCATAGCTTTTAGTTTTAAAACAACGACTATAATATTAACGTTATGAATTATAAAGGTCATAAACGGTAACATTTTTATTTCTATAAATACCAATTTCTATACCCTTATTATTCACACTCCTTACTTCTAAAACTTCTTTAGCAAAAAATGAATCCAAATAATTCTCCATCTTCAAATCAAAATTCAAATTCTCAAAACATAAACCATCAATTTCCCTATCTATAATTCCTATTTTCCAAACCCACAAAATTTAAATTTTAATTCTCAAAATTTGAATTCTCCATACCCATTTTAACATTCTCATAATTCTCAATTCACATTTTCATATCCTCAAAATTCACCCTATCACTTTCCACTTCCTCCATTTTCAAATGCATAATTTGAAACCCAACAAACACCAATTAATATCCAAAATTCTCCAGAAACACAAGTGCCGATCTTTAGCCACGAAAATATTATTGATCTAAATGATGATTGTGAAGAAAGCGAAGATGTACGAAAAAATACCGGTCAGTGGAAGTGGGTTGAAGATAAACTCTTAATAAGTGTATGGTTGAACGTGTCAATTGATCCACTAGTTGGTACCGATCAAAAGGCCAAAGCATTTTGGAATCGAATTCAACAATATTACGAATATGAATCTCCCGGGATCATTAAGAGAGGAGTTATGTCAATTAAAAAAAGGTGGCAATGAATAAATGAAGGTGCTCAGAAATTTGGAGCGGCTTATGACGAGGCTCAACGAACAGCTCACGATTATCATTTAACTAATTTCAAGAAGAAGTCTAGCTTTGAGCTTCATTGGCGTGAGCTTCGTAGACATCCCAAGTGGAGACCTCCTCAAACTAGTGCAAGTTCTAAAAGAACTAAATTAAGTAGTTCTGGAGCTTACTCATCAGAAGAAAATAACGATACACCAACATCTGATGAATTTGAACTGGTTCGTCCTAAAGGTACAAAAGCTGCAACTAGTAGGAAGGGAAATGGGAAGGCCACAGCTGCAGAAGTTGCTGAATATGAATCTATACAAGTTGCAGACAAAAGAAGAATGGATATAATGGAATCATTAAACGAAATTCGACTAAAGGAGCTTACGGTGAAGCAAAGTTAGATGGATTTACAAGTCATTATGGCAGATACTACTAAAATGAATGATGCTCAGCAAATGGCTCATGCTAAACTGCTTGTGAAAATTATGGCAAGAAACTAGCTAGTGTTTGTCTTTTCTTATTTGTAAACTAGCCGTTAGAAGCTAGTGTTTGTTTTTATTTGTTTGTAAACTAGCCGTTGGAAGCTAGTGTTTGTTTTTATTTGTTTGTAAACTAGTCGTTGGAATATATTCTTTTTTACCTTCTATATAAACTAAATGTGTTAGTTCTTTCAATTCACATTAAACACTAACATGAATCAAACACCCATATTAGAAACTTTTGCTAAGGAATTCGCTGAAGAATTCATTGAAGAGTTCTGCGATGACGCTAAACACAATCGTCGACTCTAGCTTTTTAAGAAAATATATGGACAAAGCTCAACAACATCCACTCCTCGTCAAAGTATTTATAGAAATCGTGAAGCAGTTCATCAACGTCTAGTGAATTATTATTTTTCACCTAATCCAGTATATCCAGAAAATATATTCCGATGAAGGTTCCGTATGGGAAGACATGTCTTTCTTCGTATTGTAGATGCTGTTTCAAATTCTGATTTATACTTTGAACAGAGGATTGATGCAGTGGGAAGAAAAGGTTTATCACCTTTACAAAAATGCATTGCGGCAATGCGTATGTCGGCATACGGTGTCTCTGCTGATGCTGTTGATGACTATGTACGTATTGGAGAGAGTACCGCGGTTGAATGCTTGAAAAAATTTGTCTCCACTGTATGTATGATATTTGAGGGTGAATACTTACGAAAGCCGAACTCGAATGATGTGCAACGTCTATTACAAATGGGTGAAGCTCGTGGTTTTCCTGGTATGATGGGAAGTATTGATTGCATGCACTTGCAATGGAAAAACTGTCCCAAAGCATGGAAGGGAATGTTCATGAGTGGTCACAAAGTAGTTGTAACAATTATATAGAAGCAGTCGTTTCATTAGATCTATGGATATGACATGCATTTTTTGGAGTTGCTGGGTTAAATAATGATATAAATATCTTAGATCGGTCATAGTATTTGATGATGTGCTACAAGGTCGTAATTTAGAGGTAAATTATACTATCAATGGAAACAATTATAATATGGGATATTACTTAATAAATGGAATCTATCCTGAATGGTCAACATTCGTTAAAACGATACCTCGCCCACATAGTGAGAAAAAAAAAATTATTTGCAAAATATCAAGAAAGCTAACGAAAAGATGTTGAACGAGCGTTTGGTGTGTTACAATCCCGTTTCGCAATTGTACGTGGTCCGACACGCTTTTGGGATAGAGCAGATCTTGGGAGAATCATGAGAGCATGCATCATAATACATAATATGATTGTTGAAGACGAGAGAGACACATGTGCCACTCAGTTTGGTCCACTACCAAGCTATGATGATATAACAAATGGCTTACCAGAACCAAATTTAGGGGAATAACTTTTTGTCCCGTATGAAACATATGTTCAAAACAGTATGCAGATGCGTGATAGATAGACATACCGTTAGCTAAAAAATAACCTGGTTGAGCATATCTCACAGTTTCATAATAATTGTTAATTTTTTTTTAAATTGTAACGTTTAAATTTAATGTATTTTATTTCATGTTTTTAATAATATGATACATTTTAATTACGTTTTTTTGTCTTATTTAATTAACATATTTAAAATTTTAATAACTTTTATTTGATTGCTATAATTTTAAAACTATTATTTTATTTAAAATTTTAAGCTAGTACATATCGAGTTACATTGTGTAATGCAAATTGAATAAATAAGTTTAATAATCAAGTTAATAAGCTAGTTAGTGCAACTATAAAATATTGAAAAAATAATTTTAAAAAGTGTGCTAAGTGGCCCTGCGTTGGAGACATGCATCCACTTCTTTTGTCGGAGTTACATGTGCTTAGGTGGAGTAAAAAATGGGGTCAAGAAAATTTAAAACCAGTCCTGCCACTAAGGATGCTCTAAGAGCCACTAGGAGCTTGTTGGAGCTCTATTTTTGTTCATACTCTTTATATTTTGATTTCAGAGCTTGTTCAGAGAAAATCTTAGAGATGCTCTTAGAGATTACAAGTTTTCACATCTAAATTTCTTCTTTATTCTCATTAATTAATTATTTTTTTTCTTGTTTTATTTATTTTACTTTAACTATTAATGAGTAATATTTTAGAAGACATGAAAGGGAAGGTCAACTTTGCATTATAGTGTTGGGGTGACTTACACTGTTATTTGACTAATTATGTTTAGTTAGAATCGATTATGTTTTGATTTTTGATTTGTATAATCGACAAATATCATTAATTAATTTTATGTAAATGAAAGCAATGTATTGAGAAACTTTATTCATAAGAGACACATTCGATTGACAAAATGAATTTGAGTGCGATATCACTATTGATTTTCTGAAAGTATTACTACTCGAGAGAAATTAACTACTGATTTAATTACCTAATTAATTGAATTACTAAAAATTATTAATGCATAAATATGTTTTCGAGAGTGTTATTACTATATTACTAAAAAAGAATGACATACTCCAGTGACCACTTAGTTACTTAAGTTCAAGTACTCTCTGTGTCCCATTGAATTTATTATTTTTTGACACATTTTTAAGACTCATTTAAAGTTTAGTTTTATAATTTTTTTTAATTTTTTTTTTCTGAATAAAAATTTAATGTTTAAACTTTTACTCAGAAATTTTTTTTTTAAAAATAATTTATGAAACTATACTCTATAGAAGCCTCAAAATACATTTTGTGGGACGGGGGGAGTAATTGTTTAAGTATGGTGTCGACCTTATTGTCATGAATTTTTAATTTCGTCTAAGAAATTAATTTAATGATAATTTTGTTATAAGTATTAATTAATTAAAATCTTCGTAATCGATTTGTTACGGAAACAATTGATAATAATTAATCGAAATCAATAAAACCTGACACCCTCTTGCAATTTTAAGCTAGCAATAGCTACCATGCGCTTACGATTAAATAAATAAAACACATCATAAACTAAGCTTGACTTGTCTAAATCCGGCTCATTTTTAAAACGGTTCGTTTAAAAATACTCGTTTATTAAATATCTGGCTAGACTCGAATTACGGTCTTAGATGAAAATATTACTAAGTAATACTAAAATTTCACATGACTAAAAGCACAAAAATCATACTAGCTACACCTTTACACCATTCTCATAAATATACTTTGTACGCATTGTACATATTATATCACACAAAATTGTTGTTTTTACTTTATTACCCAAAAGGAACTGAAATTGGGTTACAAGAATTACAACTGCACAATGAATATAATGTGGTAATGGACATGATCACGTACAACGCTTATGATCGTAAACATTAATCATGTAAAGTCACCTCCTTCCCATCTGTTCAGCCATTATCTTTGCACGAGTCTTCACTAATTGAGTTATCGGGTCTCCATTTTGCAGGCTTACATGTGTTAGTTGATGATTATGGCTCATTCCTGCCTATAAACTAATGTTGGATAATCCGGGTTCCACATGTTATTTTTCACATAAGCGGCAAGTTCCTCCTGCAAACAACAAAATTATACCATTGTGAAAATATGTTATGATAGGGATTATCTTCAATGTTTTCTTTTTGGCCTTTTACCTACAATTATAGAGCTGGTCATCTATTGGAAGTCTGTAAAGAGATTTACAAAAGTTTGCAGGAAAGATAATAGACGACTATGATGATGATTGCCTAGTCAGAAAGAAAGTCTTGAACAAAAGTCATCTCACTTCATTCACACTCGCACTCGGGCCAACTATTTCTCATGTAAATAATCCCAAGTTGTTACCCAGGCATTTCTTGAACAAAATTAATAGCACAACAAAAATGTGAAAGGTAAAGCAAACGTACCTTGTTCAGTTTACCAAGCTCTCGAGCGTCCATATCACGATATCCTTCTGCTAGATCTTCTTCTACAGCTTCCTTGATCACAGCAGCAGCTACCTCTTTTGTTATGTCACGTATGCTGTACATATGAAGTATGAACATGATCAAGAAGCACTTTACGAGCCTTTGAAAAGCCAAGAAAACAATATTTACCTGGATATTGAAGGGAATATAATTCCTTTGAGCACCTCTTCTTCCGTCATATATGCAGCTAGGCTGTTAATTTTAAAGGACGTCAGCAAGAAACATTTAAGACAATGGCGTAGGAGACCTATCCAATGTAACAAATCAATTTGTATTGTCTTGGTATGACCTGTGGCCACTTTGTTGGCGTACAAGATTTATCTACAATACTCTTGGGAAAACGTTGACTTTGCCACTTTAATTATTTGTTGAATTAAAATGTTACGCCTGTACCAAATGCAACCTTATAACTACCATTCAAAAACAAGAAATTTATATGGGATGACTGGTAGCCTATTTTAACGTTTACAAACACCCATTTTAAGGGACATTTACATGGTTGCACATTTTCAATAAAATCGACCGTCATGCTTGTTTAGTTAAACAATCCAACCAATCATGCACCTATGGATGCACACTTGCTCAATTAAATTACGGGTCGTGATCATTTTTTTGGTGTGAAGCGCTTAGGCGCTTTTTACTCTCTTGGATAAAATATCACAAATAGTATAATTACATAATACTGCTCGTTCTCATAGACGTTGGTTCAGGTGTGGACAGAGAGAAGTGCATTACCACTCAGCTGCAGCCTGTAACATGCCATCTGAAACAACCCTAGCTCCAGATAGAAGAGTACCAAGTCCAATCCTGCAGAGTCAGACGTGTTAAATATCATAGTAAAGGTAATCATGCACTTAAATCGGTTCTTTTTTGTTCTTTTTTTTGTAAGCGAAGGATTTTAACTAACCCAGGAAAGAGGTACATATTATTTCCCTGATTGCAGTAGCCGATGTGACCATTTCCTGTGCAAGTTGAAGTGAGAGTTAGTACGGGTATAAACATAATATTGAATACAGGACTTGAACACCTTACATTTTTTCTTAATACTGCACAAAAACAAAGTTCTAGCTAGCACTTTAAAGTAAATAGTAGATGAAGGTTACACAAAAAATATTAACCAGGTCATTTGAATATAAATGTCTATTCACGCCACTTGATGGGCCAAGAGGAACGGAAAAATGAACCCAGCAGCCCATCATATAGTTCTACTTCTACATACAGATACAATGTACCATGCAGGGGTAACAACTTTTTCTAGTGAGTCTTTTAATTATTTTCGAGCAATGTTCTTGTGTGATCGTTCCACTCATAGGAGTTTTGTTGCTGACCAGTGTTGTGGCACTGCGCTACGTGACTAGCAAGATATGAGAGACGTAAAGTAGCGAAATTTTGTGAGCTTTTAGATGTGGATCCAAACCATAATCTATGCGCATGTACTAAAACAAAAGACAACTGATATCATCTAAGCTTATGTGTCATTCATTACTCATGGTTGTAAAAATCAGTAACGGAACTAATCAATTAACCGGAACAAACAAAAATCAGGAATATTATAATATTCTAAATATACTAACATTATTTATAATAAAATGTACCATTCAAAAATAATTCATAGACATTAATCTAATTTTAAAAATCGAATCGGTAGCGAAATTTTGTGAGCTTTGAGATGTGGAGCCAAACCATAATCTATGCTTATGTACTAAAACAAAAGATAGCTGATATCATCTATGCTTATGTGTCATTCATTACTCATGGTTGTAAAAATCGGGAACGGAACTAATCAATTAATCGGAACAAACAAACATCGGATATGTTTTAATATTCTAAAATATATTAACATTATTTATGATGAAATGTACCATTCAAAAATAATTCATAGAGATTAATCGAATTTTAAAAATCGAATCGGTCAAATTTTTTTAAGGATTAATCTAATTAGTCGGGGATTTTTAGAGCTGTCATACTATTATAAATTTGATGACATCATGCAGCTTATATGTCATTTTGTCATTTAATCTCATTTTCAAAATACTTATTTCTAACCTATTTCACTCCTCACTCCACTAATTATCTCTCTTCCACATTTCTCATCCCTTCACTAATTCTCTTTCCTCCTCATTTTTCATTCTTTTATCACTCTTCAATTTTTGTTTACACAAATACTACATTTTAATTTATTTCATATTTTTGTAGTTAATAGTAATGGCTATATTTTTAAATATATATGTATATCATTTTTTTAAATATTATAATTATATATTGGTTTAAATTAACTACGTACTTAAATATATGACGGTAAACTCTAAATAAATTAAATATACCACTATACTAGTAATGTACTAACTGTAAAATATGCATGTAGGGCAAAAAAAACATACCAAGATCCACATTTCCAAACGGGCTTCCACTTGCAAATAGAATGTTGTCACCAACAATAGTGAATGCGTCTTCTGGAGTGCACTCAGCTGCAAATACGTTTACATGAAAAAAGAATTAAAGAAACACTCTTAGCTGATGTCTTGATTACTTCTTTGATTCATATGAACTGAGTTACCATTTTTTGTAGGGTTTGACATCGCAAAGATTGCAGGTCTGGTCGAAGTTGAATTCTTAAGGGCCTCCAAAACCTATATTTAGAGACATGAGTTTAGTAGAGGCCTAGTGGGAAGTGTAAAAAGTTAGCATACAGAACAACCTTATAAAAAGAAATGCAAACATATTGAAGCAAAATGCTGCTTGTATAGCTAGCTATATAGGAAGTGTATCACAATTTGTCTTTTGTTCGCCTTGGCCAAGTCAATTAGCTGCTTTCCCTACCTTCGGTATTATGACTCATTTGATTACTTCTTTTTGGGTAACTCTCTGTAAAGACCAAACTGTCTGAAAAAAATAATGGACTGTGTTGGGATGTTTACGACAAGAATGTTTACTCACTGCTTTCATCAAGGAACTCCTAGCCTGCAAGGTTTCTATGCAGGCTACAGTTTTGTTTACGATGGGTGCTAGAAAAAGTAAGGTACTAGATAAAATGACAAGAAGAGGTACATTCAGCGTTCTAGGTTCAATCACTACTTAAATTGAGGTTCAAAGAACCTGAATGGGGAAGGTTCTTTCTGGGAGTCAAAAACCTGATTCCATCTTATTGGTCAGATCTGTTTGTTACTTTAAAGCGGTTCATTTCCCAGATAAGTTCAGAGCTACTGACTGCACGCGTATTCAATTAATACTAAACTCCTTTCTATTATTGTTTTATCCGTGCTTCTTGAAAATCAAAAAGAGGATTTCCGGACTGCAACTGAGCAAGGTAGGAGGTTGTAATATAGAGGATCTCTAAGCTTTTGGTAGCACATATTAGTAGTATGAATGGAGGTCGCTCTTTTTTGACTCCATGCTTGGTCATTATACGAGTGAACGAATATTTATACGCATCGCTGACCTATTCAATCAAAGGCAAAATATTGAAAGTTAATAAGCCGTATTATACCTCTTTAGAAAATAATCCACCCACTGCAGACAACCCAAGAAGTACATCAGGCTTCACTTCTCGTACCTATTACATAAAGAATATAATTAAGCTTTTATTAGTACAAATATCGGAAATTACAGCCAACAAGCCATGTCAGAATACAGGCATGTCTTTTAAGATTTGTAAATAAAGATATAAGTAATACACGGTTAGAGAATATATAACACAAAGATATGAATAAATAGAAGTAAAGAGTTATGTAGGTAATGAGGTCAATCAAGAAAGCTGAAATTCCTGATTCAAATCTTATTTGAATAAGAATCTATCAAATATTTGAATGTAATATATCAAAAAAAATACCACCGTGTACTACCACATATAGGTCAAGGCACTTGTCGGTGATAAACTTTTCTCCAACCTCTATTCCCTCAAACTCATTCTGACTTCCATAGTGGTAGTACATTGCAGTTATGTTGATTGACTAACTTACGCAAAGACATTAAAAACAATAATCACGATAAAGAATCACATTCTACTTCTCGAGCCCTCACAGAATCACAGTCCAGTTCTATATAGAAAACCCAACATACAAATGCACATAATAAATAAACAATAAGAGTTTAGAAGTAAGCTTCCTCCAGGACAGCCTTTTTCATGGGGAGGTAGTGGTACCATAACTGCTTTTAGAGTTTCAAATATACTGGCTATCAGCCTGGTTAAACCAAGGTTCCACTAGCCACACAGTGACAGCCAGTGTTCACTGTAGATTTCCTTACCAAAGCCATAGCTAGTTAGCTGGACACATGACTTTTTACTAATGTAGAACCAAGTATATAATAAAATTATAACCAGTTACAAAGAGCATGCCAGCTCAATTAAGCATACGCTACTTCAACTGCATAAATATAACAGCTTAAATACAGGATGATATAACAGAACAAGTAACTACCAAAATCTTAAAGATACTATACCCACCACTTCTGCAAGACTTGCTCCTTCCCTCAATCCCTGGCGACCAATTTCTTTTGTCTTCCTGGCAAACGGTTGCGCATCAGGGTCAATATCTTCTCGCTCCTCTGTGATTAAACCCTGAAGTCATAAATCATAGTTTAGCTTGGACTGTACATGTCCATGAGAAATAGGGACTTTGGTTCAAGAAACCCATCCAAATTTCATTTCCCTCAAGAAAAACATTAAAGTACCCTCCCGCTGAAAAGGTATCAATAACTTCAATATAAAGTGATAAAAAAAGATATTGCAAATCATTAACAATCATTCAAAATTCAAAGAACAAAATTATAGAGATAGATGTTACAAGATCTAAGAATTTCTACAGAGTTGCTAGTTCCATTCTCTAAAATAGTTACATACCCAATCAAGTTTTAGCAACATGAAACTCTCACTCAGTTTCCTCTATCCATAGATTTCCATTTTCCTAACACCTACTACAGGATAACTGTGATATTTAAATGATTTAAGTTGGATTTAATTAGAAAGATTAGGGATCTAAGCACTTTGGTTTGCAATGAAACCAATGAGACCCCGTTGACTATCAATCCATTTTATTTAGAGGCAAAAATATTCTCTGACAATGGGAAAAGGAATTTCATTTCACTATTCAAAAAGAACTCTAATATGATTTCCACTGATCATTAGGGACCCAGTTTTTATCTCAGGGACTATCTTAAAAAAAAAAGGTTTAGAAAAAACTGTTCCAATGATTCTAGGGCTATAGTATTAACCTTATCAAGGTTGAGGAGATGTTCACAACAGGGTTTATTGATAAGAAATCATAAATTTGTTTAAGTGAGTCTCAGTTAGCGATACGCAAATATCAAAAATATAAATGTGTCGCAGGGATACTGTGAAAATAGATTGTCCACTCATAACTTTTGCAATTAAAGGTTATAACGGAAATAATGAAACTTTTTATATGAGAGTAGATTACTCAACATGCACACACAAAAAGAATAGGGTATAGTGCAGTGTTAAAAAAAACCGGTTGAACCAAAGCTGTAGGCGTCAAAAATTATGATTGCAAAATTTGCCCCATTAATTAATTAGCATGTAACCTTCTATGCAATGAATTCTTGAGCAGGAGGAAAAGAAAACATTAAACAGCGTAGAAAATGGAAGAGTGAACTTGAAATATCATTCGAAAAAATACATATAGATACTTTGTCTTTATAAGAATTTAACCCTTAACGACAACATAATTTACATGACACATGGAGTGATAATTCAGTTAACTTTTCACCCAACACACATAAAACTATACAAGTGTGACAAGGCAAGGTCGCTCCAAAAAAAAAACCCCTAAACTAATAATGACGCCCACCAACTCTTTAAACAAACATAAAATCAATAAAATCTAAAGATTTATTGTTCCTATCCATGCTTAATATCTCCAAAAAAAGAATTATTTAATAGATAGAGATTGTTAGTCTAAATACATCAACATTTTCTGCTTACTTGCCAAATTGAGACAAAATAATGTTCAAGCATCTAAACATAAATGCATATACTGATATTTTCAAAATTAAAGTTAAACAGCACTTTTATGTGGTAATTAGAATTTTAAATGATATGACACATGTTAGGGAACATGGGAACAAATCCTCATTAGGTCCGCATAAGTACTCTATAATGGGTACAAATCCTTATTAGGTCCGACATAAACATGTTGCATAAAAGACGTTACGAACTTCTCCACATTCTAAGCCAACATATACAAGTTTTTCCTTAAGTAACACTTGCTTTAAGACATTTCAAGTCCTATCCACTTCTTAAGCATGCAATGCGACTATTATCTTAATTTTCCTGAAGAACTTTATTCATGCTACTAAAATTCTTTAAATCAAAAGATATATGTACCTTTCTGTAAAGTATGAGGTGTTCAAAAAAAAGTCAAAAAGGTATGGAACATCATGACATCACTCACCTTGGCATCAACTACCCAAAATTGGCTGCGGGCACCCTCGAAAGCAAGCTCATTATTCCCTAACATCCTTGCCATCGTCTTCCTAGCAGCATTAAGAACACCAATTCCTGCACTGTAGCCAGCAAAAAATAAACATGGTAAGCATACTAGATAGTGCAATAAGTTGTCACGGCAACTGGACTCATTCTAATACACTAAAGATGCATATTAACTTCTAGCATTAATAACAAGAGTTTCAAATCAGTACTCAGTAAAGAAAAATGATTCTGAATGCTCAATATTCAACACAAAAAAATTATTACCTGAAGGTGACCTCAAGAACATATCTATGGTTATATTGATATACAATACAAATATGCAGGGGCTTATTTGTAAATTAAAAATACAGAAATATGTTTGACTTTACACATATATTCCTGCATTTTTGTATTCAAAATTTCTTAACCTCGTGTATCTTTCCCGAGGTCAACCCGAGGAGCATGATTCATGATTCCTAGTTTTCTACAGAGTCGCAAGATTTTTCATAACAGCAAATTCTAATAATACATTGTGTTCGTTTTAGCAAGCAGGTTTCTTTGATATCAAGTCATACTGCCCAAAACCAATTACAAGTTAAATGTGATCCTAGTATCAAATATAACAAACACCAGTGCAGCGAACACCACTTCTTTCTCTATGTACAGTAGCAATTTCAAAGAAAGTAGACTTAATACAAAAGACTAGGGCCAACCTTCCAGCACCAGCAACAACAATTTTTTGCTTAGGGAAGTCGATCATTGCCTTCCCTTGTGCTCTTACAGCTCCTAATAGACCAGCAATTGCAACTCCGGCTGTACCCTAGATCATGAAAGAAGAGAACTGATTGACAACAGTAATTTGATCTCATAAAGGAATGCAAGGTCAATCCATTAACATCAATGCTGGGATGTCTTACAGCCGCCACTAGAATAAATATAGAAGTACATCTATACACTTCAAAACAAATGAAGAAACCAACGAACAAAAAGCACAAGGTGAGCTTTTCTCCCATTGCCATAATTGGTCCAACAGGAGAGCATGAGCTCCTCAACATGTCAGACCAATTATGAACACAAACTTATATTTCCGTTAGTTCAGAATTCGATTGTTAAGGACATGGCAATACCTATCTTCTGAGTCACCCGTTCAAGTGGTGTCGCAGAATCAGATAACTAGAACAAATCAATCACCCTTAAGCTACAGAACATACATAAAGGTTGGAACATACTAAAACAGATAATGATTTACCTGTACATCATCATTAAACATTCTATAGGTGTCTCTGTAACGCTGCAATAGTTTGAAGGCCCACTTGCTCTGAAAATCTTCGAACTGCATAAAATCAAGTCATAGTATTTTACAAAATAGAGAAAGGGTAAATTTTTTGTACAGAGATAGAATATGTTGATTATTTGCACTTCACAAAAGTTTAGATAAACATATCTTCTAGTTCACTCACTCTTTTCTTTTCCTATTCTCTATCTTAAAAATTCAGATTTACGGAGTAACAGCCATGTTAGGGGAACAAAATTTGGGTGAGAATTTACTTGTGTTACAGGACATTTTGGTTTAACCCTTCCGACAAATCGCAGTCATGACTAACACCTACTAGTTAATTAATCAGTGAAAAATGTGTCATGATATAAACCAACAAATTTACATGAAATAAAGAATAAAAGGAAATATACACGTTTCTCAGATTCATAATATAACTCTCACGATTCATGATAAAACATCTACAGACGTAAGACAGTTAAGGCTGAATATCAAATATCAACCTGCACAATCACGTGAGGCCAGCGAGTGAATACAGCCTCCATGAATTCATCGATAACTTCAATATACTCTTCTCCCTCAAGCCGGTGTTCTTGTAGTCCCAAATCTAGACAGAAAAATGATTACCCAACAATTAGCTTTGATACAGGCACAGCTTCATCATCTGAACTACCAACAGTAGTCTAATGAGTGTTGTAATATGAGAGGAGGCGATGGCATGCATAGGAAGACCACACTGTAAGTTCTTCCATGTCTAAGAGCATAAAATGAAAGATTGCAAAAAGAGGATAAAAGCATGTTTTGGACCTAGAACTGTAGGTTTAATAAGAAATTTGTGGACTTTCAGATATTAATTTATACTGAAAAAAACTAGTTTTTCTCTTTGCTACTTAGTTCAGATTCTATAGTTTCATTACCTCATTAATCGGCATCAATATTCTAAAAGTATTGCACCTCAGATTCAGCAACCCCAGAACAAAATTCAAATATAGTCTGATTGAGCTCTGCTAATGATATATTATCTAAAGAGCACCAGTAATATCCAATAAAATTCTACAAAAAGAAGTATAAAAGCAAGGACTACGAAACTGGAAGAATCTTCTATCCCCTGACAAGATATATGGCATAAGACTTTCTTTCCTATCAAAATGCTGTACTGGTAACAAGACTAACCAAGTGATAGTTTTTAGCTAGAAGATAATTATTACATGACAAACTAATTATTAATGTTGAAATAACCACAAGGTACCTATTGCCAAAATTCACATCCCAATTGGTCACCACTCACCACAACAGTTGCACTTAATAATAGGGGCCCTAACAAAATCCTGAAGGCTTTCTCCCTTGAAGTTAATTAGCACCAAGAGGTCACACAAACTACTTTTACAATTATTAGTGCTATTAGTGTGAACTCATAACTGTATAATAACAGAAGCAACAAATATTTCATGTTTCTTAATTTAACTCCGTAACCTTCAGACTTTCATTTTTTCCAAATTCGCCACTTTCATGCACAAATAGTAAACAGTCAGTCAACTTAGCTGTTTATGAAGCTTATGACAAAGGAGAAAAATCATGCAAAATCATGATGTTTACAGAGATTATACATTGTAATCAAACATCAATCCTTACATAAAGGATCTTTAAGAAGCTTCTCATTGTTGGTACCCACGTCAATCATTACAGGAAGTACCTGTCATTAAAATATTGACAGAAAGATATCTATAAGAATAACTCAATTACAAGGTAAAAGGGATAAAGGATAAAGAATCAAATAATCCATGCAGGTACAACCCTCCCTGCAATATAGTTTGTAGTATGTGATAATTATATATCAAGATACTACATTGAGAATTAAATGACAAGTTTCCTTTATTTACTAAATTAATAACTTTAATGAATATTAGGAGGTCTTTTGGTTTATGGCATTTCATTGTGGTTAATAGGAATCAGAATGTTATTACCATTTACTATGTTTTGGTATCCAGTAGTTGGGATAGACAGTATACTGGATTGATATTAGATACTTATTCCCGGGTAACTCATTTGTGAGACACCCAATAGGAGTCCAGATCATTCTAATTTCCTCAAATACAATTCCCTTCATTCTCATTCCCCATTCACATTGATATCCAGAATGCGCCGACCTTGTTTAACACCTGAACTCTACGTAAATAGCACATTAATACTACAGAATAAAGCGAATTCTGCTGCATAACCCTAATTAATACTACAAATAAGGCAAATTCTGCTGCAGAACCCTAAATTTTATATAGACTCTCCGAATTCAATTGTTAAAATATCTCATAATTTCAATACAAAATACAAAGTTCAGCTGAAGACGAAATAAGGCGAATTTTGCTGCAGAACCCTAATATCTTAGATAACTTACCTATGATGTATCAGTTCTTAGACTTCTTAGGCTAAGGGTTCTACAAGGAACATGACCCATATATAGAATATATTATACTATAAAACTACATAATATACCTTAATGAAAACATTAAGGTACAAGGAACACAACCACAAATGTTATCTACTTGGGAGAATGAAGTACTACAAACAATAAACTAGAACATACTCTTTGAGGATTTATCCCAGCAGCTGCAACATACAAATCTAGCTTGCCTATTGAAATACCAATTCCCTGAACTCCAAGATCACCAAGACCCAGTATTCTGCTTCCATCAGTTACCACGATCATATCAACCTATATTAACATAATTTTAAAGAGACTTGTTAGTTAGATTGACAAATTACTGTAAATAATGTCAAGATGACACAATTAAAAAACTCAAAAGTTAAACATTGTATTGATTATATACAAAGAGGCACATGTATATTTGTTGAGTTTATAAAAGGAAAAAAAGAGCCGGAAACAGAGAAAAAGTTAATATATATAATACAACAGACATAAAGATGTGGAGAAAAATATTGCAAAGAATTACCTGATCAGCAGGCCAATTGTAAACCATTGACATCATTTCTCCACGATCCGCAGCGCTAAAGTACATCCCTCTGGGCCTTCTAAACAAACCGCTATAGTTCTGGCAAACAAGACCAACTGTTGGAGTGTAAACTATAGGTGCATATTCTTCAATATTGGCAATCAGCACCTGCCAATATAATGGGACATCAGCACGGTTCAATAGAAAATAAAAAAGACTGAATTCTGATAATGAAAATTTTCTTAAAATGAAGCCAGACACGATTCAATAAAATTACTATATTGATTAAGCAATAAATATACAAATAGTACGTGTACGCATGAGTAATCATAACATGACTGAAGAGCCAATACTTTTTTTTGCTAAATCTCAAGAGCCAATTTACTTGATTCAGGTAATAATGAAAGATAATAAGAGATAAAAGGCAACTAAAACACCTGTTATTTCCCAAAATTCCACCTTTCGACATAGACATGCTAAAAGTTGCAAACATGCATATGTGGGTCTCAGCTCAATGCTACAAACTACTAACTGCAGCTTATAATAACACTGATGATGATAACAAATACAACTACACGCACTTTCTCCATATCATTCAAAAGCTCTGCGCCCAAAGGTCAGAGAAGAAGCTAAGGCACTAACTCACATAAATGTCTTTAGTACAGTAATAGTGAATAGGCAGTGGTGACTTGTTTCCTTCCAGAGAAGCGCCTCTGTAGCTGAACATCCAACTAGCCAAGTGCCATGACCAGCCTAATTTGAGCTGTGATACTGTGTCAATATGGAGCCTAACATTTCATAGTGGTTAAGAAAGGTTGGTTGAGAACGTTCTGTAGTCTAGATTCTAAAATGGTGTCAAACACAGCATGTTAGAACAACCCGAGTCACTTTGAAAGACACTGGAGTATAGGGTATTTGCTGGAAAATGATGGAACATGGTTCAGTAGTTTGAAGTCTTCTGGAACTCGGATGAAAAGGGAGTCCTCTAGGAAACTCTGACATCCCTAAACTTGGGAGATTCTAGACAAGTTGGTTCTCGAATAAAAATTGTATATACTTGTGCGAATGCACTAGAATGGTACAGAATATCCTTTTACTAAAAATCTCCACAAGCGGAGATGGAATAGGATCTGTAAATCTCCTATGAGGTGTTGAGATGAAGGCCGATAAATAGAGAACTTGTCAACCATTTGTAAACATTCAAGGAAAATCTAACAAAGAGTGCTCTTAAGGTTATCCAAGTGTTAATTTTTTTAGCCTTGTGGCGAAACTTTACTACGTAGATAAGTGTTTTTGTGTGTCTCTATTATCATTATAGGTTAACCAAGGGGCAAGACAAACTTAACAGTTCAGAATGGGTGGAAAGTGCTAAAGTAACGCCACAAATTCCAAAGCACGAGCAAATGATATACGGTAGAGTTTAAATTACAGATAGTCACCTATCCTGGTACCCGTAATCATGAGTGTGCAGTTCATTGAATTATGCTATTTATTAAGACAGAGTCAAATGCTTAACGTGTGTTTCTCTAATAGTCTTCACTACGCTAAAAATATGAATAAATCTATTGCTTGGACAGGTACTGGCACAAGCAAATGCCTTTCTACAGAGTAAAGGTAGACATAAAATGACTGTCTTGCTAAATACTGCTGCAGAATTAATTGAAAAATCAGCTAAAAATAATGACATAAAAAGGTTCAGTTTATAAGCATTGGCTTAAGAAAATGATGATGCTAATGTATTTTAATTTATCAGGGAACTTATTATATATCAAGAGAAGAATCCCTTAACAAAGAAGTAGACAAACAAAACAAAATGAAAATTTCTACTCACCTTGTAGTACATCGTCTCATTTCTGTCATGCAGGCGGTTAAGTATCCGCCACTTGGCCAAAGCATATGGATCTGACGGTCCATCCCTCGCATTCACCTCAAGCCTCTTTAGATCGGCCACTGTTTTTTAAGAAAAAGGTTAATATGTGTTTCACGTAACCATTAGGTACTTTATAATTGTGTTCATTTAATTTGTTGGCATTTCTTCATGATTGTTAGAGCCTATGTGTTATTGCATTATGTGTAGCATTTATCCTATATCATATGCATGTCCTTAGTGATGTACATATACACTATCTAGTAATGACTAAACAATTCATCACCAGAGGTAAAAGAAAGTCACTGTTGGATTACGGGGAGGTGTATCATGCACACAGACCTTCAAAGAATCGTTAAATAGTTGTTCTAAAGGAGCTTTTTGTATTCCTCAATCTGGATATTTTCTTTATGGCCATATATGCTTGATTATCTTTTAAGGTGGTTTTCTATCAAGTTTTAGTTGACATACACATTGGCACTAGTGATAGGTTTCAAACCTTCAAGTTTTAGTTGGCCATATATTTTCAATGTGTATGTCAACTAAAACTTGAAGGTTTGAACGTGCTCGTCAACTAACACTCAAAGGTTTAAAACATCACTCAATGGTCTATCCCTATTTAGATATTAACTGTGTGATAAATTTATTTAGTTTTGATTAAAACATATATCTTTACTACTTTACAATGTAAATAAAATGTATTAACTCTAGTGATCTATTAAACAAATTAAACAGTAACTTGTAACAAACTGTTACCATCACCTAGAAAACAATACAAGTTAACCGATATAATTTACAGCATTATATAGAACCAATATAGTTTATTAACTAAACCTCCGTGAAGCATCACAGTTGTAAATATTAACGATGGACCATAGTTGTAAATATTATAATTATATTTAATCAAAGAAAAAGTTTTTCAGGATTAGATGCATTTAAATATACGCTTCACGCCTTCACCAAAATTGACAAAGTCGGATTAAAAGTCATTTCAACCTATATTTAATCCTAAAAATTTCTTCCAACTAGATTACCTGCAGTGCAAGTTTCTAGGTCAATTTTCCTATGTTTAACAACATTATTTTTAGGCTGCTACTTCAAGAAATTCCTGGCATAGTTTTCTTTTATATGAAGATAAATGTTTTTTACTATGATTTTTCTTTGAAACATGTCGGAGCACAAATGAACTACTATAATATATATTTTTAAAAAAGGCTGATACAGCTTAAGATATTTAAATTTTTTCACTACACTAGAGCACATGTACAAATGTGCATCTCCAACTATGTGTATGCGTGTGTGCATATTAATATACAATACATAAATATATATACAAACAAAGTAGGCCTATAAACATAAAATCAGGCGGGTCTCCGACTATGTATGTGTGTATTCGAAGCCTCCTAAATGATATACTGCCAACATATTTCATCTGTGATGCATTGACAAAATATCCAAAAAAACAAGTTTGAAACATTTAGCGCAAAATCAAATTTGTGACATCAGAAGTTATTCATAACATTGTTATGAGAAAATATATATATATATATATATATATATATATATAGAGAGAGAGAGAGAGAGAGAGAGAGAGAGAGAGAGAGAGAGAGAGAGAAGAGAGAGGAAGATGCAAAGCATGTGAAGATAGACTGCACCTAATTCTACTTTAGAAAGAGGTCTTACACCATTTCCTTTTGTCCCAAGAAAAGAGCGCG
>PHNY01093668.1:9223-36442 GCA_003724115.2 Anethum foeniculum
AAAAGATAAATAAAATTTTAAAATATTTGGAATAGTAAAATTAGGTTTTAAAATGAATAGGTTTAAAAAGTGGCTCAGGCATATACTTCACTTATACGAAAAAATGAATAAAATTTAAAATACTAGTTTATTCAGTGTTGATACGATATTTATTACATATGATAGATGTTTATAAATATATAATGATCATGTATACATTTATATATATAAAAAATTATAACATGTATTTTTTCGATATTGATACAATATTTTCGTTAAGTAATCTTTAGACTAAATTACCAATACTGAAGATTATATTAGAAAAATAATTAAAAAAATACAAGATTGTATTAGTAATTACTATTACTATAACAATTATTGGTTTGATATGATACTAGATTATATATAATGAATTATTATTCAAATAATAAATTATTTTATATTACTCATAAAACATCATATATTCTTACATATAGATTACGGTGATAATAACCTTCTCGACGAAAAAACTTAATAGAAAGTATAGCTTTACAATTAAATGCTTTAGTATTGAGGGTATTTGATTCATTTTTTGAATTAAATCACATGTTTACAATCCTCTGACCAAAATTTTATTTATATTTCAATGTTCTTTTTTCAAAGTTTTGTAGTTCAACAAATTATGAAATTTGATATGATTTATTTGATCTCATAAAAAAACTAAATCAGTATAGTGTTTATCGAAAATAATCACATAATTTTTATCGTAATAATTTGATTGAATAAAATAATCATCCAAATTTAATAAAATTAAGAAAGTTTGGTTGATAGACATGAACTATAATACTATCCGATCACTGTGAAAATACGACACAAATTAAATTAATAACATATAAGTAGATTATATTTACGAAAAACGGTCAAAGACAAAATAAATTTTGTTACTTATTAAAATACTCATCCTATTACACGCGTAAAAATTTTCATCTCATAATAGGTTTAAATATTAGTATATTGATTAAGTACAGAAGACAAGATACTGATAACTTTAAATAAATTTGTATATAATATATCAATAATAAAACAACATACTTTTGTAATCAAGATAACTTTCCAAAACAAGTAAGAAGTCAATTAAGTAACTTATATTGAGAAGTCTTATATCATAAATGAAAGATTTTGAAAGTCAAAAACTATTAGAAGTTCTCATAGTAGTCACCTTTTGATATTATGCATATACATACAACCTACATATACATACAACCTACAAATTATGACAAATATTTAAACATATAAAATTTCACTATTATCTGAATATTAAAATTATTTCATGTAGGCGTGCAAGCCAATTCATTTTGTATATTAAGTTTTATAATTTGTTTCACGTAAACATACTTGCAAATTAATTATATATATTAACTTTTAGTTTTTTGTACATAAACACTTACAAATTCTACTTGTACTCATTCAACTACATGTCACATACAAGAAAATAAATTATTAGATATATATTAATCATACATATTTATGGTTAATCAACTTATATTAGATATGCTTGAGATATTACATATTTTATTAATAAACATATAATAAGAATATATTATTACATGCTACATAAAAAAATCCTAGAAAATGCTCGCACGGTTATTATGCTAGTTAAAAAAGAACTATGTACGCCTTAAGTTATTAAAATGAAAAAATAAAAATTAAAGTTTAAAGTTTCTAGAAATATTAGAGTTTAACCAAACATGGTCTCAGACAATGACTGCCGCAAAATATTTAAACTCCAGAAGAGACGGTGTATGATGCGATCAGGTTTACATGATTAGAAAAAACTACCATAGTACTACAAATCGAACTTTGAAAAGGCAATGCTGGAAAGTCTTCCAGAAATTACATATAATGTCAACTACAGTTGTTACCAAAGGTCTCTAAAAATTTGATAGTACATAAAATACCAGGAAAATTATTAGGTAGGAGGGAGATAATAACCTTCTTCCTGGTCACTACCGATCCAAAAGAAGCCAAAAAATGCTGTGAACAATAGGATAATGGTACCCCAAAACATGCTGCGGAGAGGCATTGCATAGTGCTTCCTAACACTGACTTTGTGTGATTCTGCCTGGCAAGCAGAATCCAACCTTTGAGACACCTGCACTTTACCTACTGCTTCAGGTTCTGATGAAGAAACTGATTCTGAGCTGCCATGGAAATCTTCTCCAGTGAAAGACATATTTTCTTCACTTCTCGTCTTTTGTTTCACATGGAAATTTTCTCTGGCAAGAGACATATTTTCTTCACTTCTGGTCTTGTGTTTCACATCACGCAGAAAGCCATATTGGTCATACATTGATGCAGGATGATATGAAAAGCTAGTTTGTTCGCCTTTTAATAGACTTAACTCAATTTTGCTTCTGCAAGGGCTTCTCAGTCGCCTGCCTTGCTTCTCAGAGACATTTGAGTTCTCGCTGCTTGCATCTTGAAGAGAGTAGATTAGCTTTCTTGGAGTTGTAAAGATTTTGACATCATCAACATTGATGTGTGATTGCAATCTCTGAGACACAATTATAACAGACAGGTGAATTTTTACCACCACTAGAATGGGCATCCAGCAACCAAGTAAAAAAGCAACTTGTAACGATGCATAGGCTCCGTATGTTTGGTGTAAAAATATTTTTTTTTGAAGCAGGTAAAAATTAGTTAAGGCACAAGATATTTGTGAAATATTATCCCAACTTTTTGAGATTTAAATAATTTACTCCTTTTCCTTGGTCATTTAAGTCTGACCAAATTTAGTAAGCTGCTTAGCAAACAAAAATTTTAAAAACTAGAAATATGTCTTCCCATATTAGCAACTAGACAAAAAGTTAGTCCTCAATTATTAAATTAGTTTAATCAGGGGGCATATATTATATACAGAAACTTGGTATGGCTCAACTCTGTAGGTGTAGAAAAAGCTAAAATCTGTCCGAAACAAATCAATTTTATTTTGGTCTTATAAGCAAGAATATTTTGCTAGAATATTTTCTTTACCTTGATTATTCAAAACACAGCACTAATTTGACTTTAAATGTACCTTTAAGTTCTGTAGTGAAAAACCATTACAGTTTATCATGTGTAGGTAGGTAGTGACAAATATAAGTAAAGGCATTCTTACATGGATAATTTTTCCTTTCTAATTTTCCATTAGAAATAATGTTAGGTGAACCAGTAGCTATGTACGAATGACATGAAACTAATGTGTTTGGCTGGAGGTAATGGAATATTGGAATGACCGTGAGGTTAATTAATTTAAAGGGAAACAATGGAGGTAGGCCGGAAGAATGGATTGGAAATAAGTGAGTACAAATTTTGTACGGTAAATTTTTTTAAATCAAATGGTTATGATAAAGAAATGGAGCATTCTTTCTCAAATTGGGAGTTTGAGCTCTAGTTTCGATTGTGAGGAATGGAATGAAGGAGGACTGAATTGTGACTTATAACTATAGTACAAATTTCATCCCATTCACTCCCAATTTGATTTATCGAAACGAAATATAATAGAAATTAGCTGGGTTGATTATTTGAAATAATAATATTGATGTATTTTCATTGTGTACTTTCTGTAACTTATTCAGTGTACCCACTACACAGTTTTATTGTGTATCATAGTATGTTGCAATATCAGATGTCCACACTGCATTAACTAATCATGCTTAATCGTTATCTACTTCATATAAAATTAATTAGACGAGCAGCAATAAAAAAATTACACATTTGTACCTGAGGACTAGGAGTCGTGCTTCTCACACCTGCATCTCTTGAACTTTCCTGCAGAAAACCAGCATATTCATTTGCACATTCCCTGTTCTCTAAACATTCATTTTCTTCAGTATTTTCCATCAAGGACTTAGAAGTTGCCTTTGTAAATAGTCCATCCTTGAATGACAAATCAAGTCCACCATTCTCAAATTTCCTCCAGAGCTGGCAGTTTACTCCCCTATCACAGTCTAGGTCCCCGGAGGCATAGCTATTTGAGAATGCTGATTCAACGGGAAAATCATACTCAGCAAATGAATTAAGGGTTTGAGATTCTGGTGATGTAAAATTTGGTATATCATCAGCTGCATCAGACAAATTTCTCCTCCCGTAATCATTATTCCTATAAAAGTTTGATTCGCTGACTGAACCTGTATCCCCCTCAAAGTTTGATCCTTGCTCACTAGCAATAGTTTTCGCTGTTTGTAATGCATCAAACGCAGCCCCTTTGACATAAGACATCTTATCAGCTTGACACTTCTTCATTTCCTCCATTATCAACTCTAGCTCTGAGAATAAGCTCCTAGGATCCAAACACTTCATCAGAAAATTCACCATCTGAATGGCTAAAAGCCTTTTTTGAGAATTATCTTCTGCCACCCCGGCACTCAAAATCCTCAACCCAGAATGTATTAACAGTCTTGCATATGCTTCTACAACAAGACTATTACTCTTTGCAAGTGCCATGACTAATCCCATGTGTGAATTTGTCTGCATTGGCTTCTCCAGAGCCCCAGCAACTCTTTGACAAATCTCATTAACCATATCGCTTGACGCAAATCTCCAATTATCAGAATCCACTAATGCCTTCAAGCAAAGTGCAGATCCAAAAGATAAGTTCTCTTGGCTAACCAAAATAGAATCTGAAAGAGGCTTACAAAGGGAATGAATTATTTGTCTTTTTGTGTTTTCAGGAGTCGCTGGGTCAATCCCGTATCTTGCAATTGCTGTAACAACCTTTGAACAAGCTTGATGAAGTGCAAATGAACTTCCACTTGAAGTTAAGGTATTTCTAATGGTTGTCATGATAATATCAATATAAGGCACAATTCTCGGGCCATGTACGCGAGCAAGAACTTCATAGAGCGAGATCGAATATTCTCCAGCTGATGAGCTAGTTTCTTTACTCTCTGAAACCTGAGCAAGGAAGAACGGAATCGTCTTCGAATCCAATTTTTTCACATAAGACTTTAATGCCTTCATAGCTGACTTCCTACAATCACCATCCTTTCCAAGATTATCCAATTCTCGCCTTAACACAGGTCCAAGATTTCTCCCCATTCCTATGAAACTAATATCAGAAATAACCAACACAAAAATCACAACAACAATTAACAAATTATACACATCCAATTGATTCATATACAGAATAAAGTAACTTATCAAGATTCTATCTTGATTACTCCTGAAATGACAGGGAGTTCGAGTATCGGGTGTATCATAAATTCAATAAAGTCTAGTGCGCAATTATTTAAATTTATGCAATTGATCGTAACAAAAAAAACCAAGAATTGATAAATGAGGCAAATTATCTAGATGGATTGGTCCAAGAAAAGATTAAATAAAAAGGGTTATCAATATTTCTGCATTTTGATTAGTAATAAACATAAAAAGCTTACCTTTATTCACAAAATTATGAGCTTCTGCTTTGATTATAAACCCTTGTTCAGCAAATCTAAACCTCTTTTCTTGCTATACATACATCAATTGAAAGCTTAAATGTTTAGAAATCTCGGAGCTTTTTCTGAGAAATGTGTCAATGACAAATTCTTGAGAATGGATAAAGTAAAAAAGATTTGGGAAGTTTTTTGGGGGGGTTTAGGATTCAAATTTTTTAAATTTTGTTGTGTGTGTGTGTGTGAGTGTTTTTGGACAGACAAAAAGGCTGCACGAAGAGAGTGGGTGAGGTGTAATGATTTCTTTGAGCACCAAAATTTGAAAGAGACACTTTCTTTCAAATCTTTGTACAAAATGCCACCGCTATCCCACTGTAACGCTGGTGAAACACAAAAAGCCCATCTATGTAAAACAAAAAAAAAGCCCATCTAACCGGTTTTATCAGTAATTTAAAAGTTTGGTATTTTTAGCCTCGCGGACCAGGCCGCATTGAGCTGAATCGAACTTTTATCCGATTTTTTTTAAATTTATATATTAAATATTAGTTCATATTGGTTGAAATTTGAATTTCAAATTTTTTGAACATCTCTAAGTGAAACAGATGTTAATTTAATGATTCACATTTCTACACATATTATAATTAGTTTCAACTTTTTTTATGAATAATAAAAATATAAAATTTATGTTTAAATTTATGAACAATTCAAAAATATTTTTTAAGAATTTACTTTATCTTAAATTAGAAAATATAAAATTAAATTTTTAACTATGCGATTAAATAATTTAAATTACGAAAAAAATCAAAAGACAAATATAAAAAGATTGAGATGTATAAAGAAGTAACAAATGAAATTAAAATTTTAATCTTTGTAAAATGAGAATAAAAGGCCTTAAGTTGACTTAAAAAATTGTGACTTTCTCCTCCCTCTCTAATCAAGTGAGCGCCTCATCTCCTTCTAACCCTAGCTGTCCCATCTTCTTCTTTGCCCCCTTTTACCTAGGCATGAGCTTGGTGCAGTTTGGTGCGGTTTGCCATTTAAGTGCGATTTCAAAAATCGAAAATCAAAACCGCACCAAAGAATATTGGTTCGGTTCGGTTTTAAAAAGTGCGATTTCGGTTTTAGTGATGCGGTTTCGGTTTTAAAACTAATATATTAAAATTTATAGTACTTTTTTTTATTAGAATTCAAGTAATGATAAAACACGGTATGAATGATGAAATTATCAAATTTCGTAAATTAAAAATTATCACATTATGAGACTTACTATTTTTTGCATACATTTTACAAATTATACTTGCTCTTATAGTAGTATCTTGTAAGTTTGATTGCTCGTCTGCTTCTTATTATTGTTCATTAACGTATTGTTTCGGTACTAAAAAGAAGTAGTTGATCGTTATTGAAAAAATGGAGAAAATATGTTTACTAAAAAGCCTTTTATACATTTTCTTGTAAATATTTTAATAATAAATAAATTAATTTTTAATAATTTGGTGCGGTTCGGTTTTATCGGTTTGGTTTTGGATGAAAACCAAAACCAAACCATATAAGTGCGATTTCCAGAATTTAAAACCGTAACCAAATCATTAATCAATGGTGCGATTTATATGGTGCGGTTTGTGCGGTTTTTGCGGTTTTTGGTTCGGTTTCGGTTTTTTATTTGGTTTATTCTCATCCCTACTTCTACCCATCTTCATCTCCATCTCTTTTCCTCATCCATACAACACCTTTCCTCTTATTTTTAATTATATTTCAATAAATATCGAGATTTATTTCATAAAATTCGAAAAATCATTTTGAGTTATTCACTTTAATATCGGATTTTATAATAAAATTTAGTTTTGGATTCAAAATCTCTCGTCTAACAACATATTAAAATTTGGTGTCATTCCGAGATCCTTGAATTTTGATTTTTTTTTGTTTCGTTCTGTTTGAGTCAATATTTGTGTGTTTGATTGTCTCGTTTTGTGCGATGTGATGGTTGTGTTGAAGACATTTTATGGTCTGTTGGAAATATCTGGATATCTCGCATCAACAACACTTTCGACATGTCTATAGCTGGTATCCGGCAAGTAGATAGCTAGGGTGTGTTTGGAACGGTAGTGAAAACCAGATGTGCTCACATTTCACTAAATATATTTGTTCATAACATGAGGTCTCTAAATTCAGCTTTTGCAACTGAGTCATCTGAACATTGCACTATCTATGAAATTAATGTGAGGGTCAATTGTGAAGCTACCGTTTTCGGGAAAGATGCTGGCTCGATGCTCGGAAAACCTTTATCTTTTTTTTTTTTAAAATTTTTTTAACTTCTGAAACTGTCACGTACTAATCAAGCTTTGAACAGAAGTTTATTTCTTTGAAAGTGTGAATGTGTGTTGTACTTAATTGCTAACACAATTGCTATCGCCAGGATATATGAGATTCAAGTGCTAGAACCAAAATGCTAACCAACAATAGATGATAATTCCTGGAGATGATCATCAGTTTCACAGCCAAGTAGCAGCGCAACTCAGTCATGCATCTATTTACTTAATAACTACTAAGCGACATGTCTCTAATTGTGAAACATAGCAGTATGATTGCAGAGGTTGAATAAGTTGACTCCTAAATCAAGGCTGAATAACAATTCTGCTTTGCTCTGCTCCTTCACCTCCTTTGCATTAGCTTTTCCAGCTGTTCTTGGTAAAGAAAAAGGAGAATTCCTAGCAGAAGCCTACAATATATTTACAATATGTAAGAAAATTGTTCCAAAAATTTTGAAATAACTTATTTACTCTTGGAAGTTGGGACTCCATGATACATGTTCATGTAAAATTTGGTCTCGAATAAAAGGATTTAGATCTATTCACTCATACTGAATCTCAGAAACTGAATGCAGATGAAGTTACAATTCTAGGTTTCATATTGGCTTGTCGAACATGCTTGGGAAATGCATGTTGGATGTTATATGCAATTTTATATAAAGAGCAGTAGTTACCTCGCTGCAAGTACTCTCATGTGTGCAATGCTCTTGTAGACATGTATGCAAAATGTTGAGCTGAAAGTGTTTTTAATATTATGCCCAACTTAGTTTTAATCTCATGGATATATATCATAGTAGCGCATGCTTAGATGCTAAAGTATAGGAAGCTCTAATTGCTTCGAAGCACATGGATGCCCAGAAAATTGTGCTCGATTCAGCTTGTAAACCATGCTAGTCGGGCAGAAGCTGACAACAATTATTGCACCTCTTGGTGTAGAAATATCTCCCTTATTTCCTTTACAGGATATCAGGGGTTCGAAACTTGTTAAAGATAAGATAGGTGTGTGAGCGTGTTTAACTAGTGAAAAAAAAAAATCTTTTACGGATATTTTCTCTATTTTCTCCTTATTTCTGCATTTAGCAAATTAAGAAATTAAAACAGACTTTAGTTGGGATCATGGACCGAGTCTAAAACAGGCAAAAAAGGTTGTTAGAAGTAAAACTTCTCTTGCACAGGACACCTAATTTAAATGAAAGGTGATGGCCTCAAATTGATTGCGCATCTATTGTCACGGATAGTCACACGTACATCTAAAATTTATACAACATTCTAATAAATTTTAAAACCATCACCTTCTGCATGAAATTCTGTTTAGGCTTTTGCTCATCCTTGTACATGTAACTGGATTTCGAATCTTCATAACAATGTCTAAATTTGATCCTTATGAACACCTTAATGTCACCCTCAATGATGACGGTTCTCTCACTCGCTACCTTAAGATTCCTAAACTTCCTGCCACTGGAGAAGACCAAATCTCACCTGGCCAAACTGTAGTCTCTAAGGATGTCACTCTCAATGCAGATAACAAGACTTGGATGCGCATTTTCCGGCCAAGGGAATTACCCTCCAACCACAAGAAACTTCCCATCATACTTTTCCTCCATGCTGGAGGTTGGATCGACCTAAGTGTTGCAAATGTTTTCTGTCATGAAACATGTAACAAAATGGCCGATGGAATTCCTGCTGTTGTCATCGGCCTTGAATTTCGACTAGCACCGGAACACCGACTTCCAGCACAATACGATGATGCTGTGGAAACGATGAATTGGGTGAAGAATCAAGCATTGGATCCTAAAGGTGATCCATGGCTAAGAGATTTTGCAGATTATTCAAGATTTTACCTATACGGGGCAAGTTGTGGTGCAAATATTGCATATAATGCAGCGTTACGTATTCTGGAAACGAAAATGGAGCCACTAAAGATAGTAGGGCTGATCATGAATCAACCATTTATTGGAGGTAAAAAAAGAACAAAATCTGAACTAAAACTGGCAACTGATCAATATTTTCCGTTGCCAGTAATTGATCTGTTGTGGGAACTTGCATTGCCCGCAGGGATGAATCGAGATCATAGATTTTGTAACCCTTTACAGGAGTGTGACAAGGCGAAACTTAGATCGATCGGGAGGTGTTTGGTTATTGGATTTGGAGGCGATCCTTTGATTGATCGACAACAAGAATTTGTGAAAATGTTGGTGATGTGTGGAGTTATGGTAGAAGCCAAGTTTGATGATGTTGGATTTCATAATATTGATATGATTGATCCGAGAAGGGCTGCTGCTATTTTAGATTTTATCAAAGAGTTTGTTTGATTTTCATGTTTTTCATTTTTCGTATATGAATAGCTCCATGTACTCCACAAGTTCAAAGTCCAAGTGTTTCATGCATTACTCATTTATTACTTGGAGAGTTTGTTTAATTCATTACAATAATATTTTCCATTGGTATAATTTATAGTATAAATATACTCTTAGACATTTGATTTTGGCTTAAGATGATTAAGGTGCGTGATTCAAACTAGTAATTGAGTTGTTAATCAAAGTTAGTACAATCAACTAAATACACACCATATGTTTCATACGGAAGTGAGTGGGGAGAGGCTTAGATGTTCAGGAGAGTTTGTTCTTGTCAAAACTCATGATTGCAAATTATAGTGAAAAGCACACATGCAAACTATAAAACATTAGGCATTTAAGCATCAGGTAGATGCATCTGCAACTGCAAGAGATTTATGAGACGAGAAGTTATCTATAAGGAAAATTATACATAGTAATAGAATACTTGATAATGAAGATGCTACATCAAAGCCTTGTTTTTTGTTTTAAATTTATAACATGAGAACAGAGTAGAACGGAAGTTCCTAGCCTTCCAAAATCTTCAATTTACCCTCTTCAGTCCAAAACTCGTAAACACAACAATTAATTTTACACTCTCTCGCTATACTAGCAGAGATAAATTAAATCGTACCTCCTTTCCTCCAGTAAATAATCTAGAAAGAAAAGGTTTAACTAGCGTTGTAGTTGCCTGCAGGTTGGACAATACCACTTTCCTCTGAACCTTGTCTCTGGTGTGAGCCCAACACACTGATAATGGAACCATTCACCTCCTTGGCACTGCAGAAACGATATGTAAAACCATACTATGTAACCCGGGGGATAAGAAAAAGAACCACAACTTCAAAATTAAACATAAGTGAAGTTTACTAGGTAATTTTGTAGATCTAAATTGCAGCCTTGGCATAATAAAGATGGATTTTAACTCCTTAAGTAGAGTTAACAATGCAAGTTAAGGAGCATGTAGTTCAAATACTGTGCAGCATTAATGAACTTCTGAGCAGTTTTTTGGTTGATGCATACACAAGCTGACAATAGATGTATCAGAACAAGTTGGCCAAAATTTGGAGGGGAAGACTTGAGAGAGGTTTAATAGGGATGTATTAATAAACATTCACACATAAGACTTCTCTAGATTGAAGCAGTATTGTCCTCCAATCCTGAACTGACAAATCAATTTACAAGTTTAGGAACAATGCCTTCTATTTTCATTCCCGTTCCTCGTCACAGATTGTATTATTCCATATTCGAAAGACTATGATTCGAGTACCTCAACCAAATAAGAATCTTTTCTTTTTCCACGTTATTGCTTCAGTAATTTTATATTGTTTTCACAACTCATTTTCAGTTGCATTATAAGTGACTTAATATGTAATAGTACAATATCCAGATATGAAGCAAGACCGGAGTCTATCAGTATAGGTGGCTGGCTGATGAGCACAATGCTTTCTAAACTTGGTTCTTTTAATATTAATCAAACCTACTGCTACACAAAATGCTCACTTTATTTTAAGTGGAGGTAACTTGATGATCTGCACAAGGCTTTCAATAGAAATGTATCATTTCACTATTTTCAAATCTTTAATTTTAATTGGCGATACTGTTATAGTATTTTAAGGAAAATATGCCCCTTTTGGATTGTAATTACAAGCTTTTAAAATTTCAGGAGATTTCTATTGACCTATTTTTGATTTTACAAAATGACGCGGAAGGAGATTTCTATTGAGTATAGTTGAGATGTGCTGCAACAAAGGAAATTTCAGGACGAATCTTTGAACTATACATTAAAATCTGCACCTTTAATGCCTTTTTTCTATTCTAATATTATCAAGTGCAATGTTTTTATTCTGAAGATTAGAGAATTTTATAAATTCATGAATTTGGTTGCAAACTTCTTGCTTTACATTTATTTGATGTTATAATTATTTTGAATACAAATATTTCATTCAGTTCAAGTATTTTTTTTTTTTTTGTTATGCATTACCATAGATCTCCTTAAAATTCTTATATCTTTTGACATAGTCTTATTCCATCTTATTTAGTACCAATTACTCTTAACTAAAATAATATGAATTTTATTAGAACATAGTCTATTAACATTCTTAAATTTATTTCTTCTTGCTAATTTAAACATTCTTATACTTATTTCACATAAAAAGATTGTAGTTTATTCAGTACTAATTAATCGAACAATTAAGATTTCCTAATTTTACGTGTGTTGCAGCAGAAAAGGATTCCTAGTAGTATATATAGAAGCTAAAACCTAAGAACAAGCGAAGGGTATTAAGGGCTTACATTCTCATTGTCACAGGCAATCATATCTCCAAATGATACCTGAAAGATGTTGAGAAAATGTATGTAATTTTCTGAACTCAGTCCTAAAATAAGTGTACTATAATCATAATGGTGGAAAAGCAAAAACCTGATGACAGACGCAGTACGTTGGTTCGTTAGGATCAATAGGTTGATCGATTTCAATAGGAGCATAATCTTTTTTCTGGCTACCTGGAGGAGGCATGAGCTCAAAGTCTCTGTCACGTTCCCAGTCCCTGTCTTTGGAATCAGCCTTCTTTTGTTGAGGTGTTCCGTAGGGTAATTTCCGTTTCTCATTCTTAGGAATTAACGGTAGTGGTGGAAGGTTAATTGGCTCATCAGGTGGTAATTTTCCCTCTGCACATTTTGGTAAAGGAAATCAAAAGCAACGTAAGGAGCTATGTTATATAACCTTTCGAGGCGAATTACCAGTTTAACATTGAAACTTCATAATTAATACAGAATTAGAAGTTACCGCACTACAGTAGAATTTGTCTTGCTGCTGTTTGGCTGACAATTTAGTGGATTTAAATTAATGAGCAGCTAGCAGTTTAAAGAAACTCACAGTTGTATTCATAGTGGTACATTTTCATTCTTTTTGCAAATTATATGAATATATTATATCCAGCTAACAATATTTTGCAGATACATCCATCGGTTGTGCCCTTCAAAATCATAAATTGAAGAATACAAAACTTCTATTTCAGTAGGTAGTCCAAATTAGAAAGCCCCCACTGTACCTTGTTTAAGATCTTCCGAGAAGTTATTTAGATCCTCATCGAGACGTTTAACATGGCTATCTATCTGAAAGAAGATAAGGATGGAAACAAGAGGCAGAAGTCAAGTACGAATAATAAACTATATGCAGAAATCAGGCACGAACAATTTATTTCGGGGAAATATTTGGCTACTATTGCAAGTACTACAAGCAACACCTATATCATTAATGCAGCAGAGTAGGAAAATATGCTCGGAGTGAAGATCATTAAGCAGGAACTTAGATGTTATATACAAAAGCAGAAGAAACTTATCATTTTAGATAACAACATGCAGAGTGCAACTTAACCACTTTAAGCTTAAGATAGCAATTCTGCTGGACCTAACTTCGAATGTAAGACATTTGTTGACTGCAAAAAGCTTTCCAGATATTTCCAAAATTACAATAAATCAAGCATTTCATCATATTCATGGCAATGCTTATACAAATACTACTTTCCCTATTCATGAAGAACAGAAAAGCTCATAGAGAAATGCAATAATATATCAAAATCCTAAAACAGTGAAACTTACAAGGTCATAAGCCTGCCGCGCCAATAAGACCTTCTCGGTGCAAAGGCTTAAAGCATTTTCCTGGCTAACTTCTATCTCCTTTTTCAATATTGCCTCGTCATCTTCGTAATTTCCTCTCTTCAAGTTTTGAAAAGACACTCCCATTCCCAGACAGTAACTAACCTGCTGTCTAGTCTGATTTATCATAGCTTTTTCCACATCCAGATTACACAAAATTCAGCTATATTAGAAACCTTATAACCCATATTTCTTAAAAAAAAAAAAAAGATTTACAAAAATCCAATTTTCAACTGTTAAAACTTGGACTATACTATACTACACTTTTAACACCACAGTTCATTCTCCAATTTCATAACCAAAAAACAAAAAAATAAAAATAAAAAGATCTAACTACATAAAAAGCACCAACATTTCTAATTTTCTTTCTAATATTTTTTAAAATTAGAGAAAAATAAAAATAAAAAGACTTAAAATGTATTATATAAGTATGATACCTTGGGAGCGGTCATCAAGTTCTCTAACTGTATTGAGAAGCCTCTGAAGCTCAGCTGGTAAGGTGCTTGCATCTATTTTACAATTACATACATATACATACATCACATACAAATGTATTTCTTACATATTCAATTCAGCTCAAATAATAATATGATAAAGTTGAAAACTTTATTCAAGAAAATCAACTTACATTCCAAGTAGTCATCAACATAAACCCCAGTTCTTGCAATTGCCATGTTTTTAGATTGGATAAGATTTCATCATTATGCTATTATTAGGGCATATATATAGAGATACAAGTAAAATAAACAGAGGAGACAAATTAAGAAACAGAGCAAAACGGCGCCGTTTAAGGGCTTTAAAAAAATATTGGGCCTCCATCTTTATTTTACTTTAGAGCATAAATATAGATGTAAAAATTAATGGGTTTTTGTTGGAAGCTTAAGCTCTTCATTATCTACTGTTTATTTGCTGGAAATTGTAGGTATGATAAAATTCTTGAATATGATTTTTAGGTTTTTTTGGGTTTCATTTTTGTTTATTTTGATTTGTTGCTCATCCAGTTGGTTTAAATTTTGATTAGGCAACTGGGTTTGTTTTTTGAGATTGTTTCTGTTCTGGGTTTTTGTAGAATCTTTATTTATATATAATTGAAAAGACATGATTTTGATGATTGTTTACATTGTTATTTGACATTTGAGGCATGATTTAGTAGAGTTATATATGCACATACTGTGAACTACTGATGTATATGCTCTATTGGTAAATCGTAGTTTTGATCATGTTGATGAAACTCTAGCATTTGCTTAAATTGGAGTTCGACTGTGCTGTTACATTAGTTTTATCTGCCAATGGCTATGATGAGGGTTTTGTTTTTTATTTTTCTTGTCAAACTAAGTATTTAGTATTGAATGTTTCTGCAATGAAATAATTCAACTTAATCTTGTGTCTATCTTTTAGTTTGATTTGCTCATTTGCCACAGACTGGTCATGATGATATACCTGAATGTATGTGTATTGGTCCGTGTTACAAGTTTTAATTCTATTTAAAGTTTATGATTGTTTTGCAGAATGTAGTAAAACTCCTACATTTGTTGTGATAAAGTATCTATGGTGACTCAACTTCAAGGATTTATGGTTCCCAATTCAAATCTACTTCGCGGATCATTCTCTAATGCTTTGTTTCATTACTTCCCTCGTGAATCCACTCCCAAGTTTCACAAGGTAGTTTCTAATCCCTTTTCTTCGCTGCTTTTTTGCGGAAACAAATTCCTATTTCTTAGTTATGGTCAGTTACAGAAATTTATATACTTGGTGACTCAACTTCAAGGATTTATATACTCACACACACATGCCTCCGGCGATGCTGGAACTGAACCCTTGACCTCTTATGACCTAGAAGAGAGGGGTATTTTAAATATATATCTTACCTTGTCTTAGTGCAGTTTTCCTGTATTTTATTTAACTCAAGTGATATTCTTGATTGTTGCAGTATTTATGTGGGAATATTGGTAGCGTAACTGATGCTGCATTCAGTAGCACTGCAACTTCCCCAATTTTTGAAGAAGAAACTTTTGTTGAAGAAAATGGGACAAGTATAGTTAATATGGGTATTTCTGAGGGACTTGTATCCATCGAGTTGAATAAAAAGAACAAAATTGCTGCAAATCATCAAACTTATCTGTGGCTCTTAGATGGATATGTAAAATCTGGGTCTTTACCTGATTCAAAAAAGCTTCATGGAAAAATTTTGAAATCTGGTTTTGGTGGAGATCATGATATTTGTAGCAGGCTTATTGATGCCTATGCAATGGCTGGTGATGTAGAAGGTGCAGTCCAGGTTTTTGATGATTTGCTGTGTAAAGATGTGTCATCTTGGAATAAGTTAATGGTAGCACTATCTGTTAAGAAGCTGACTACTCAAGTTTTGGGTGTTTTTACCCAAATGCTGGCAGAAAATTTTAATCCAGATGAAAGTACATTTGCATCTATTTTACGGGGTAAAGTTGATTTCCAATATGTAAAACAAATTCACAGCAAAGCTATTCGATGTGGTTTCGGTACATGTACAATTGTTTGTAATCCATTAATTGACTTGTATTCCAAGAATGGGTTTTTAGATACTGCCAAAAATGTTTTCAAAAGTATGCATTTGAAGGATAATGTCTCTTGGGTGGCTATGATATCTGGTCTCTCTCAAAGTGGACAAGAAAAAGAAGGTATCCTCTTGTTCACCGAGATGCATACGTCGGGTATTTTCCCTACTCCTTATGTTTTCTCCAGTGTTATAAGTGCATGTACTAAGATACAGCTATTTAAGCTAGGTGAACAGCTTCATGCCCTTGTCTGTAAATGGGGCCTTTCATCAGAAACTTTTGTGTGTAATGCTTTTGTCACTTTGTATTCTCGTTCTGGAAACTTGATGATGGCTGAACAGATTTTCAGAAATATGCAAAGAAGGGATGGGGTTTCATACAACTCACTCATATCAGGGCTTGCACAGCGTGGATTCAGTGAAAGATCTCTCCAATTATACAAGGCAATGCAGCTTGATCATTTGAAACCCGACTGTGTCACAATCGCAAGCCTCTTGAGTGCCTGTGCATCAGTTGGTTCTCTTTCTAAGGGAATGCAACTGCACTCATATGCAATAAAAGCAGGAATGTCGTCGGATATCATTATTGAAGGTTCCCTGCTGGACCTTTATGTTAAATGTTCAGATGTCAAAACAGCGCATGAATTCTTCCTTATGACTCAGACAGAAAATGTTGTTCTGTGGAATGTGATGCTTGTCGCTTACGGGCAGATGGGTGATTTAGCTGAGTCATTTCGGTTATTCTCGCAGATGCAGATTGAGGGCATGTGTCCTAATCAATATACATACCCTAGTATATTGAGGACCTGTACTTGTGTAGGAGCCCTGGATCTAGGGGAGCAAATTCATACACAAGTAGTAAAGACTGGTTTTCAGCCAAATGTTTATGTCTGTAGTGTGCTTATAGATATGTATGCCAAGCATGGAAGACTAGATACTGCTCTGAAAATTCTTAGAAGGCTCAGCGAGAAAGATGTTGTTTCTTGGACAGCTATGATTGCCGGATTTGCTCAGCATGATATGTATGCTGAAGCTCTTAAGCTTTTTGAAGAAATGCTAGACCACGGGATTCAATCAGATAACATAGGATTTTCAAGTGCAATTAGTGCTTGTGCTGGAATAAAAGCTGTTAACCAAGGAAGACAAATTCATGCTCAATCAATTATATCTGGCTACTCGCTTGATCTTTCTATTGGCAATGCACTTGTTAGTCTATATGCCAGGTGTGGCAGGAAAGAGGATGCATATTTGGCATTTGACAAAATCGATGAGAAAGATAACATCACATGGAATGGATTGATATCAGGATTTTCACAGAGTGGACACTGTGAAGAAGCATTGCAGGTTTTCTCACTAATGAATCATTCTGGGCTGGAAGTTAATATGTTCACGTATGGGTCTGCAGTTAGTGCAGCTGCTAACACAGCAAATATAAAACAAGGGATGCAAATTCATAGTCGGATAATTAAAACTGGTTATAGTGCTGAAACTGAGGCATCAAATGTTCTGATTACTTTGTACGCAAAGTGTGGTAGCCTTAATGATGCCAAAAGAGAATTCCTAGATCTGCCTGAGAAAAATGAGGTTTCATGGAATGCCATGATTACAGGATATTCTCAACATGGACGTGGTACTGAAGCATTAGAACTCTTTGAGGAAATGAAACGGCTTGGATTTATGCCAAACTATGTTACCTATGTGAGTGTGTTATCAGCTTGTAGTCATGTGGGTTTGGTAGACGAGGGGCTTAATTACTTTAAAGCTATGAGTGAAGAACATAATCTAGTGCCGAAACCAGAACATTATGTTTGTGTTGTAGATATTCTGGGGAGATCTGGGTTTCTAGGACGCGCAAGGAAATTTATAGAGGAAATGCCAATTGAACCAGATGCAATGGCTTGGAGGACTCTACTAAGTGCTTGTACGGCTTTTAAGAATATTGAAATCGGGGAATTTGCTGCTCGTCATCTTTTAGAATTAGAACCTGAAGACTCTGCAACCTATGTGCTTCTTTCAAATATGTATGCAGTTTCTGCGAAATGGGATTATAGGGACCATACAAGACAGTTGATGAAAAACAGAGGGGTAAAGAAGGAGCCTGGTCGTAGCTGGATTGAGGTCAAGAACTTGGTTCATGCATTTTTTGTTGGTGATAGACTTCATCCATTAGCGGATAAAATATATGAACATTTAGACGATCTAAACAAACGAGCTACTGCAGTTGGTTATGTACAAGACCGTATCAGCCTTTGGAATGATATAGAGCAGGGACAGAAGGACCCAACAACATACATTCACAGTGAGAAGCTTGCTATTACTTTTGGACTTTTGAGCTTGTCTGATACTATCCCCTTACGCGTAATGAAGAATCTCCGTGTCTGTAATGATTGCCATAATTGGATTAAGTGTGTGTCAAAGGTCACAAATCGTTCTATTGTAGTTCGAGATTCATACAGATTCCATCATTTTGAGGATGGTGGCTGCTCATGTAAAGATTACTGGTAATTCAAAGTCATGAAAATGATCTGGGTTGATAAGCAGTGAAACCTTGGATTTTGATGGGCAGGCATATTCTGCAAGGTTTAATTTGATTATGTCCCTAATTTCCTTCGAAGGCACCAAGATGGTAATTTCTGAATCTGTCAACTGTTCATCCAATATGTATATATAATATTTACTATAACACTATTACTTTCTTTTTAAACATGAAAGACTCAAGTCATTTCTCAGGTCTGTTGCAATGGAAGCTTAATGTATTTATCACGATGACTTGTTCTTTCAACATACGGCCATTTTTCATCTATTGTATGTTTTTGGATCACATTCTCTTTTGACATGATTTCCTCCCTCAATATCAAGTTAATTGCTTAGTTTTCTACTATAGAATCTAGGATACATTACTTTGGGTGATCTAGTACTGATAAGTGATAAGATTGTACATTTTCTAATATTTTCAGTACTGTAATGACTATATATAATACTTATTAAAACCTCAACCTAAAGTCTGCAGATAATGCAATAGTATACTTTAGTCTTTACCGAAAAATTCTGATGTTTGGACAGAGATTTTGCGCTGAAGTGTGAATTGGATGTGAAGTTTTGAAAATTACCACTCCTACTGTGGGTAATCTTATCTGTCTTTTAGCTTGATAAAATTTTCTATTTTATGCCAGTTCCCACTGTATGACATCGTACAATTGATTCTTGACATTGTGTATCATTTTTTATAATTTCAATGGGAGTATCCACTGAATTTAGTATTTAATTAGTGAATAGTTAGTATGATTGTTTGCTAGGCAATAATTTGAAAAAGAATTCATTTGTATGTTGTTGAAAGCTTTTATTGTTTGCAGGCTTTGCTACTGAAACAATAGGAACTGTCCTTGTAGTGCCGATTCCCGAACAGGTAACTCAACATTGTCAGCAAGTTTAGGTCACCAACTTTTTATTTTGTATTAATGACCTAACTCAAACATTTTCGATGAACATATCACAGCTTGGAAAAAATGCCAAAGCTGAAGAAACATAGGAGTAAGGAGCTCAGCAGTCGGCTGCAGAATCAAGTGCCAAGGTTATAGTCATATTGTAGCTGTTGGGGAGATGGCACTGTGTTCTGTCAGAGTTACAAGTATAATCTTTGTGAATGTAGGTCTCTGATGGAAAAATAATGTAGCTGATTCGAGTCGCATGATCTCACATCCAGTGGAAAAAGGTACTTGAGGGCACGATGAAGGTTGCAATTTTAGGAGTAAATTAAGACCTTGGTGCATCAAATTTATTCAACAGTTTGGACTACATGGTGGTGTAAATGCGGCACACAAGGAAAATAAGGTGATATGCTTGTATATCCGATAAGCAGGTCCAGCTGAAGTGGGTTGGATGAGATCTTAATTTGGTGGTGGCAAGTAATAGTAGTTTTTAGAAGTTTAACCAGGTCCTATCACGGGCCAAAAAAAAGTAAAATTAACAAGTTGAGGCCGATTAGGTCACATGGAATGTCTAACATTATAACATCATCCAATTAAAATACATCTGCGTGTTATTTTGAACCCTTTATCTTGTTTTTTTTTAGTTCCTTCATCTTGTGTTGCCAAATGAACTAGAGCTCATTGGTTCTGTGTCTTACTTTCAAGCTAGAAAATAACAATAAAAATATTACATCTAAAAGTAATTTATAAGATAAAAATTCTATTAGTTTTCAGCCTAAGTAACTCATATTCTTATTGAATTTCTTACAATTTTTTTTGCATATAATCTGAAACATGGCATCTAGCTATATTCATTTTCTGTTGATTAAGAAAAGTGATGGGTCTTTTTTATAATGTGTGACCATGACTATAGATTAACAACTTAATTGGAAGATTTTGATTAGCTACATTCTTATTAATAAAATGGCCTATATGCACAAAAATTTTCAATAATTATTGATGATAGTGGCCCCATGTATGCATAAAAATCTTACCCAATTAAAATCAATAACTCATAAAATTTTAGACAATTCACAAAAATCTTCCGCAATTAAAATCAGCCAACTCATAAAATATGGGTCAATTCATAAAAAAGTAGACACAAAATACCCGATAACAATATATGAGGAAAGAAATTAATATAAGAAGAAAAATCTTGTAAAACATTTTAAGAAAGATATTTACTTATTTTAACAAAACTATGAGTCTATGCAGATATGGAGAAATGCCTCCATCAGTGAAAATTTGAGGTGCCAACTTTAACAATGATCAGTGTGCAATGCCACCCTGGACTCTGGAAGAGGTGTCTCTCCAAATGGAGGGTTAAAGATTAGGAGTATAATGAATGGCCTGGAAGGATTTAGGATATAAATAGTAACTTAACTCCACAATTGATGCTATATTCATTGGAGAAAATTACTAGAATCAGGGTGCAAATATCTAAAATGTATGTTCATATTCATCTATTAATCTATTATTAATATTTATATAAACATTGAATTTTTTATTACACCTAATTAATAAAAAAAGATATATACATGCATTGATTTGAATGTGATGAGTTCTCTTTTTTATCTCTTCTCTCTCTCAAGGAGTAGAGAGAAGAGAGAATCTAATAAGAAAAGAGCTGGTTTTCGTTATACGATGGGAAACTGCATCCAAAGGGCTCAAGATGTAGCCATTGATGATGTTCCGTCCTTTACCGCTCAACCATCTAACCCTCCTGGTAATAATATATCTATGTCTATGTTACTCTATATATAGGCTAGTGATCAAATAGAAATTTATCAATGCTTTTTCGTTAATGTCTTGTATCCTCAATTCTGCAATCATTTCGTTGGCAACTATGGACTATGGTTGATTAATTTATATCTGTTTTTAACTATATCACTATGTTTATAGATTTTTGTTTGTGTTGGAATTCGAGAATTTAATATAGCCTTTCAGACATCATTAAAAGAGGTATAATCTGATTATGGATATTGCATTTAATCTAACAATGAAGGACATGAGCATGTTGATGTGGCTGGAGACTCTGACCAAAGGGTCAAGATGGAACTGCTCATGTGCCAATTAATTAGTATCTTTGAATGATCTCGTTTTGGTTAGATGCACGGAGGGTTCTCTTATTATGAACAGCAGAACTAATGTAGGGGGTTAGATTTTAATATACGGAATGAAGAATAGTGCCATACTACTATACGTACATAGAGAATTAGAAATATGATTGTTTGTGGTAACACTGGCCAGAGTTTGCACGTTGTATACACTGAATCAGTTTTTGGTTTCCAGGGACCGTAGAAAATTCTGAATGTACTAGTCATCCTCTGCCTACTCCATCTAAACCTTTAGCGTCGTCCAACGAGAATGACAAAAACCGAGTTTTGCCTATTCCGAGGCCTGAGAGTGAAATATTATCTTCGCCGCATTTGAAATCCTTTACATATACTGAACTCAGCAATGCCACTAGAAACTTTCGAAGCGATAGTCTTCTTGGAGAAGGTGGTTTTGGTGATGTTTACAAGGGGTGGTTAGACGAGGAAACACTTACTGCTGCCAAGCCTGGAACAGGGATGGTGGTCGCTGTAAAGAAGCTTAAGCCTGAAGGGTTCCAAGGTCATAAAGAGTGGTTGGTGGGTTTTTGCCTAATTTAATTTCCTTTGTTCTCGCTTTTGTGTATCATTAACTAATGACTAGATCTTTGCAGAGTGAGATAAACTATCTTGGCCAACTCAATCATGAAAATTTAGTCAAGCTTATTGGCTTTTGCCTGGACGGTGATCATCGATTGCTGGTGTATGAGTTCATGTCAAAAGGATCATTAGAGAATCATCTATTTGCAAGTAAGTTAAGTAATTCACCAAAGTAATTAACTCCTCTAGCACTTTAAAGTTTATTTTGCATCATTAGCGCATTAATGTTTGCTAATCTGTACACATGGCACCTTTTCTGTCTAAAATTCACCAAAAAGAATTATAGGATGTATTTTGTGTGCACCAAAAAGATAATTGTGTTTGTGAAGCACAGTTTGAGGATTGCAATTGATTTAGACGGAAAAGGGGTTAAAAAGGTATAAATAAGCATACATTAAGGTGTTTGAGATACAAATGCAATAATTAGTATAGATACCCCAACAAAAACACATATTCACCGGAAGATAGACTTATTTTTAAGCTATACAAAAATGACCATGCTTTGTGATAGGTTAAAATACTTGTATTATTGTAAAAACGAAGATATCTGTTGCTCCAGATGGCTTAATCATAATATTGTTTCTAGCACCTTAATATTTGTTAGTTTGTGATTATGGCACCTTTCCTGTCTAAATTCATCAAGACTCAAGAGCAATTCTCTGACATGTGGGTGCATGCCAAGACATATATTATTTGTCAAATTTCACGCATCCAATAAAAGGGCTAAAGGTAAATTTAAACAGATATGTCAGATTTGCGAATAATTTAGACATAAAAGGTGTTAGAGGCACAAACGAGCAAGCCAGACATTCAAAATTACATGTTGCTGAGCTAAAAAAAATATAATTGATTAAACATTAAGTTATGAGCGACATTTTAGATACTTCTTTAATTTTAGTACTAGAAGATACCATTTGATGAATAAGATAATACGATGCCACATATTTACCAGAAGAGAGACATATTTTTAAGCTACACAAGTATGAATGTTTTATTAGTTTAAATTTGTCTAATTTTCAGGGAGTGGCCGACCTCTGTCATGGGAAATAAGATTAAAAGTTGCAATTGAGAGTGCTCGTGGTCTTTCTTTCCTGCATCAATCTGACCCTCAGATTATTTTCCGCGATTTTAAGGCTTCTAATATTTTGTTGGATTCGGTATGCTCAGTATTACTTTGGTTTTTAGTGGTTTCTTCCATCCTATATTTCCCTTCAAAATTTTAATTTGGCCTTACTTGATATAGTCTGATTTCACGTCAGAAATGAAATCAATATTCATTGAAGGTCATATAAAAGATGTGATTTGATGTTCTGTTGGATAATAATCCTATAAATGAGATTACTTGCATCTTAATAATGCAGGAATTTAATGCGAAGCTTTCAGATTTTGGATTGGTGAAAGCTGGTCCAACAGGTGATATGACTCATGTAACCACTCGAGTCTTTGGTACAGAAGGTTATGCAGCCCCAGAATATTGTGCCACAGGTCTACTTTTTTGCTAAGTCATGTCATTAATAGTAGCTAATAACCGAGTAAATTATACTTGTAGTCGGTCACTGTATTGTTCAGGGAAGATTATATGTTATTTATATTTATCGTATTTGCCTAAAAATGGCACACACTTTTAGTTAGAGAACTGAAAAGAATAAAAAGAAGATAACATCCGTATCCTCTATGAAGGGATAGATCGTGACCTCATCAAATTCTATCAAGTTCATGTTTAGACTTCAGCTACATAATCTTAAGTTCTTGTTTGTGAATCCCTCCCCAAGATTTCATCAAAGTCCCCTACATTGGGGGCTAAAAGTATTAATACTGCAGTTAACTACTTTTCTACACAAGTTCAAATTTGAAAGTTTGCCTAGAGTTATCATTTAAGCTCATTGTAGTATTATAAACGTTCATTGTTGTCGCTTGTCATAACATAAAAGATAATGAAAGATAGTTTAATATAAAACTGAAATCTCATAGAACTTTTGCCATGTATAATATTATGCGCTTATCTTCTTGGTGTCATGATTGGGACTTTTCTTACCTTATCATTAAGCATAGATTAATATATATTCATGTAATATAATTTTCTTATATCACATTATGGTCATCCCATTTTGTTACAAGTAAACCTTCCCCAACTCTATCCCTTTCTCTAATTAGGAATTCATCCTCATGTCAGTATTTTTAAGCATTTCAATGCTTTCATTTTTTTGTTAAACAGGTCGGCTCACTACCAAGTGTGACGTGTATAGTTTCGGAATAGTGTTGCTGGAACTCCTAACAGGACGTTTTGCTGTCGATAGAAGTAGAGCTGGTCCAGAGCAGAAACTGTTAGACTGGGTAAGGCCACAGCTGCCTGACAAGCGCAAGCTATTTCGAATCATGGACTCAAAGTTAGAGGGCCAGTATTCCCGGAGAGGAGCTTATGTAGCTGCAAATCTTGCATTACAATGTGCTCATATTGAACCCAAATATCGCCCACAAATGTCAGAAGTGGTGTATATTTTGGATAAGATCCCACATATGAAACGTTCTCATTCACGGGGATCTTCGATTGACAGCAGCGATGAAGCATCTGACGCCCTCTCGCTGTCTGACGCCACATTATATAAACATTCTCATGCAAGATCTCAACGTTCAAAAGTATCTCCTTGCCCAAGCCACCAAACGGAAAAATTGCCAAAAGGAACTCCATTACCAGCTCAACGTACAATGTCAACCAGATCAGACGGGGCTGTGTTCACGCGAAGATGAATAAGAGTTTGTTGATGATTAAATTTGTAGTTTAATGATGTAGATTTTACCTCTTGTCATCAATCTATAACTTAATATTTGAACCCCCATTACCCAAATGGCTTATGCGGATTGTAAGAAGGTGAAGAGTTGATCTACAAGTAATAGGAGCTATTCTTACTACTCATATTTGTCTTGCTTACCTTTACTCCTTGTGCTAGATAGAATATTGTATAGTGTACATTTCAATTCAAAATTTACTTTTTCTATTCGAAGATGATGTTAGTAAAAGAGCAAATATTATATGTACAAGTGATAAATTAATAAAATTAACCACCATCAATTCGAGAATTCATAACTTCGAGATTTTATAATTGTGGAAACAATTTAACTGTCAAATAGCCCTCCAATATAATAAACTTTTCTTAACATGCCTAATTTTTACAAAAATGATAGTATTTGATCACGGAGGAGCAAGTAGGTTCTCAGTAAAATTGTGAATTCATCATTTCAAATTATTAATTAAGTTGAAGAAACATACAAATAAGCTCAAACATAACCACCATTAACTCTAATAACTTGACCATTAACCCACCCTCCTTCCTCACTAACCAAAAACCCAACCACCGGAGCCACATCCTCCACTTCCCCCAACCGTCCCAACGGACACTCCGCGATCGCTCTCTCCACCATTTCCTCCGTCTTCCCAGCATAAAACATCTCCGTCGCAATCGGCCCCGGAGCCACACAATTTACCGTAATACCCCTCCCTTTCATTTCCTTCGCCATCACTTTCACCATTGCCTCTACCGCGGCTTTCGAAGCCGCATACACCCCGTACCCCGGCTTCAATCCACCCACCATCGATGACGTCATGCACACGATCCTCCCGCCAAAACTCAACCGTTTCGCGGCCTCTTTGCAGCACAGGAACGCGCCACGTGTGTTGACTTGAAACGTGCGGTCGAAGTCATCTAAGTTAGTGTTGATTAGAGAAGAGTAAGTGGAGTCGAGAACGCCAGCTGAGTTGACTAGGATGTGGATAGGCGAGTTGAAGGATGACTCGGCCGTGTCGAAGAGGTGGATGACTTGGAGCGGGTCGGAGATGTCGGCTTGGACAGCGATGGCGCGTGGAGATGAGGAGGTGGAGTTGATTTGAGTTGTGAGGAGATTGGCTTGAGTTGAGTTGGAGGTGTAATTGATGATGAGTTTGGCACCGAGTGAGGCGAGGTCGAGTGAGATGGCTCGGCCGATTCCTCGGGAGCCGCCGGTGATAATTGCGACTCGGTCTTGGAGTTTGAGGGGAGATGGTTGTGTGGCGGGGGCTGCGCTTGCTTCTGCCATGGATGGATCTACAAAGTGAAGATAATGAAGTATCTACTTTTCTTTAATTAACCCTTTCATCTAGGTGAGTGAGCCCAATCCAAGGCCCAATAAAGCATTTCAGTTCTGCTCTGCTTGATTTAATAATTCTACTGCTATTATTCTTTGCACAATATTTTGTTTATTTCTCGCTATCTCATTCGCATATTCCTCTATCTTCCATACATCGAGGACAATGTATGGGGAGGGTTAGTGTAAATAGATAAAATCAGAAAATTTAAAAAGAAAAAATTTTCAAAAATTTCAAAAAATAGAGTCATCTTTAGCTAAGTTGTCTTACATTCTTTTGAACTTTAGTACTAGTTGGTGTTAACTTGCTTTCGAAAATTATATATGTAATGCATTGTAGATAATTCGAACGTAGTTGAGTAACGTGTCTTTTTGAAACTTTTGTCGAATGATTTTTACTCTATATTCCAAGACGGCACTTTTGCACAAGACCTTTGTTTGAGAGATTGTCTAGGGGTGTTGTTCGATACCTGAGAGAGAACCCACATGTTGAAACAATGTCGAATCAAACCTTTGCGAAGAAAAAAATATAGAAAAAAAGAAAAAAAAATGTTGAATAAACTACTTCAATACCCATTGTCCTTATAAAAAAAAAATCTTAAAATAGTGGGCACAAATAGAATTGACTAGTCGAGTTTTGTGGCCTTTGTTACTCGAGTTATTAAGTCCGTAGGGGGATTTCAAAACCTAGTGCCCTAAGACCGTCTGGTTTGGGAGTCACTGACCCAAAGCTCGC